>CM030836.1:7618691-7791191 GCA_018105865.1 Metaphire vulgaris | reverse complement strand
CTATGCAATTGCTTAAGGGCTGCCAGCTCTAATGGGGGCTCACATCAGAGAGAACGGGCAGGGGAGGGGAGGGAGAAAAAGAGACAAAGGAATTACTTGATTGACTTGCCCTTGTTATGTGGGCACCTCTGCCTCTCATCCTTCTCATCAAAATAGAAACCTGGACCGATATGAGGTGGATAACATGTTAAGACTGTGTACTTATCAAAGATTTCTAATGCATCATAATAAGTGAACAAACAAAATGAAAATATTATTTACCAAAGTCTTCAACCAGAAGTGTAAACAGTCCTAAAACAAAATTAATTCTCATTTTGCAAAGCAGCACACACAGCATTCCATTCAAGTGAAAACAAATAAAATTATTGATCCAAATCTGGATAAGTGTCCAAGTCAGTAGTAGACTTAGTTGATAAAAACTCTTTTCTGAGTTTTCAGCCTTGAACATAACAACACATTAATCTAAATTTCTTCATGTCCTTATTTATTATCTTCATCCAAGAGTAACATGCAAGCCTGAGGAGAGGGGTGCAGCTGGTACATTGTTCCAGGGCCCATGGAGCTCAAAGGGGCCCGGGTCCGGTGATGATGATGTATTAACAATAGTCTGAACCCTGAAAAAGGCTCTGACAATGGAAAAAAGGTCATATTCGTCATGAGCTCAGGGGTCCTGGCGAATGTCTACTTAGGGGCCCGGGCCAATGATGTTAAGTAGACCTAATTAATGCCATAAAAAGACTGACAAGCAAAAAAGATCATCAACATTTTCACACACTTGTCAGGTCAGAGGTCCATGACTATTTTGGCACCGGGACCCAGAAATTCTCTCGGCGGTCCTGGTACAGGTCCACTCTCGTTAATCCGCCATAATTCATTTTTTGAAACTTTGGCTGATTAACGAATGTGGCGGATTAGCGAAAACAGTTCTTTTGATGGGCGGAGTGTATATACCGGTACACTGTCATGAACAAAACAACTATAGGCCTACGCTACACAAACAGTAAACACAGCAGTATGCTGTACTACACAGTATTATTCCTTGTAAAAGCATAGCTGAAGTTCTTACAGTGTACAATGTACTGTAGTTCTACACGCAAAAAGTAGCTTCACGCTATAAGCGTTCAGTAGTCAGCAGCAGTAGCAGTAGTAGCAGCAGCAGTAGTACTGTTAGGACGGCGTTATTATGAAGTTCTTACGCGAGGCCACTACGGAGCTATAATACAACGTACCAGGGTCGCTCTCTAATTCCAACCATCCTTTATTCATTACAGCTGTAATACGATTTAGCGACCAATAATTAAAAATCCACGATCGGATTCCAAAATAAATGCTTTCGGGAATAATTGAAAATATTTCTTTATTTTAAACCAGATTCATACGGCTAAAAGTATTTTATAATTATTAGAGCCATTTCACATCATAGAATTTCTATTGAGCAAACCATAGATAGTCTTTTTTTAAATTATCATGACTGACTTTTATTTCAACTCAAAAGAAACATTTTCCATGCTTAGCATGCACATCATTTGCATACACATACATCATCTATTAATCAGTAAACAGATATAAAGAATTCTAGTTTCATCAATAGAAGATACATAATAAACTTATTAACGAATTTGAAAAACAATGTTCATTTGAAATTAATATATGTTAGTAGTAACTCAGTACTAGAGGTGGGTCGATTAATCGAAATCGTAATCGAAATCGCGATTTTTGGAATAATCGTAATCGTAATCGACACGATTATTAAATAAATCGAAATAATCGATAATCGTCGAAAAAATAATCGAAATCGCGATTATTTTTCGATTATTCCCGTAAGTTATATTATACAATATTTTCGATTCAAAGAAAGATCAATTTACCGTTGATTATCAGATTTTCATTGTCAGAGATGAGTAATTCCACAAGTTGACAGAACCAGGGTGGCAAATTGAGCGAGAGTTTGTACATTAAACCCGCATGCCACACCGCATCGAAAGCTGCTGTCAAATCCAGAAAGATGGTGCTTGTCTTTATACGCACTAGAGCTGGGTCGATTACGATTATTTTTTCCGATTACGATTACGATTATTTTCGATTATTTTTCACGATTACGATTTCGATTACGATTACGGTTTTTTAAATAATCGCGATTTCGATTTCGATTATTTCACAATACCTTTAGAAACTGGCTTTCCCGCCATATTTTACAGTATTCGGCAATCCTCTGTGTATTGTTGTTCAGTTGGTCTTCAACAGGGATATTCTACACCCCTAACAACCTCCAACACCCCAAATTTGAGGTCGACACCCCATAAAATTTGGTGATGTGACAATGATATGCATACAGAATGCATATTTATTTATTTATTTATTTATTGACAATTTATATAGCGCAATAGAAAAGGCTAAGGCCTACAACAAGAGCGCTTAACACAGTTCATATCCAATATTAAATAAATGTCTTCAAATTTCTAATGAAAAGTCCAGCTGAGACTGCTCCATGCAGTCACATTGTCTGGAAGAGAGTTCCGCAGGGCGGAATTCCCCCGCGCGAATGATCTTTCCCCAAACTTAGGGGTCTTGGACGGGGGAGGGACCAACAACTGCACTCTCCGACTGGACCTAAGAACCGATCTCCTCTCGATCACAGTCGATCTTCGTACAAGTACAGTTAGATAATCAGGACAGAGTGGATCGTGTAAAGCCCGAAACGTAAGCCAACAGCGCTTGTAGACAATGCGCTGTGGAACACGGATCCAGTGGAGTCGATCTCTAAGGAGAGGAGTGATTAGCCCTGAACACCCCCAAACAGGTCCATTCAGAGGGGGTCTAGGATGGCCATTCGGCCCGGACCTCCATCATTTTGGGGGCCTCCCTTTGTTTCCTTGTCTAGAATTCTGGGAGAGCTAGAAAGCTAGATAGCTACTACTATAGAAGGGGCCTCAAAATTTGGTGATGACCTTTTTGCTTGTTGATAATTTTGGGATTTTGGGAAAGCTAGGAAGGTATTCTGCGGTCCTCAAAATTGGTGATTACCTTTTTTCGCTTGTCAAAATTTTAATTGTTGGGAAGGCTAGGAGAGGACTCGAAATTCCAACTGGCCTGGACCTCCTTCAGCCTCTGAAGAGGCCTGCCCCCAAATGGAGAAATAGACTCCACAACTTTACCCTCGGATGACTTTTTTGCTTGTCAGACTTTTTGTGAGTCTCTATAACGTTTTTTTGCTTGTCAGCCTTTTTCGGTAGAGACTTCCAAATTTCTGACACTCCCAGATTTTCCTGACACCCCAAATTCACAATCCTACAATCCTAGAAATAAGCACACCCCAGATTTTCCCGACACCCCACCCAAATTCACAATCCTAGAAATAACCCTGGTCTTCAATCTCCTTAAAGGATCGAGCCTGGGTGGCAAGACCGATATCGTCAGCGTATCCAAACTTCCTACTGATGGTATCAGGTAGGTCTAAGTCGTTTGTAGGCCTATAGGCCTACAAATTGAATAACGTGGGGGCTAGAACTGGACCCTATGGTAGACCGTTTCGTCGACGTCTCCAGGAGCTGACATCTTCTCCCAAGTGAACTCAGAACCGTCTGTCAGAGATGAGTAATTCCACAAGTTGACAGAACCAGGGTGGCAAGTTGAGCGAGAGTTTGTACATTAAACCCACCTGACACACCGTATCGAAAGCTGCTGTCAAACCCAGAAAGATGACACCTGTCTTTAGACGCTGTTGAATCCATTTTCAATGAAAATCTTATAACCAACGGTAAATTGATCTTTCTTTGAATCGGAAATATTGTATAATATCACTTACGGGAATAATCGAAAATTAATCGCGATTTCGATTATTTTTTCGACGATTATCGATTATTTCGATTTATTTAATAATCGTGTCGATTTCGATTACGATTTTTTCAAAAATCGCGATTTCGATTTCGATTTCGATTAATCGACCCACCCCTAATACGCACGTGAATCCATTTCAATGAAAATCTGATAACCAACGGTAAATTGATCTTTCTTTGAATCGGAAATATTGTCTAATATAACTTACGGGAATAATCGAAAAATAATCGCGATTTCGATTATTTTTTCGACGATTATCGATTATTTCGATTTATTTAATAATTGTCTCGATTTCGATTTCGGTTTTTCCAAAAATCGCGATTTCGATTAATCGACCCACCTCTAGGTCAAACCCTTCTTGGCTATAGACTCTAACGGTTTAAGTAAGAGGCGAGGGCCTTTTCTTTTTGCTTGTCACGTCAAAAACTAGAGGCGATAACGTTTCTTTTCTTGTCAGGATATTTGCAAAGTTGGTCACGGTCAAAACCAAAACCTCCCCACCTTCCGGAAGTCCTGATGCGTTCGGATATTTTAAGCCAGTGAAGTGTCTTCATTATAGGTGAAATATGGCAGAACTTTGGTGATTTGGCTGCTGCTCGGCTAGTGCATTTTGAATAGATTGTAGTTTGTTGATGTTGGTTTTGGAGAGGCTATAGTAAGGGGCCGTCCATATAGTACGTACGCACCGAGGGGAGGGGTTGAGATTTAGACGACTTTGCGTACGGAAGAGGGGGTCATGACTGAATTTGTACATATGCAAAAATTTCAATTTTTAAAGAGGTATATTTACACAAACATTTGATTTGAACACAATAACTTCTCACGGTCAAACAAAGGGTCCCGACAGGTTTATTTCTAGGATTGTGAATAAGGGGGTGCTGGAAAAATTTGGGGGCGTCGCAATTTGGGGTATCTGCCGAAAAAGCCTGACAAGCAAAAAACCTGACAAGCAAAAAGTCATCCGTGCCTCAGATTGGGGCGGGAGTGTCTTGTCTCAAATTCAGGGAAAGAAATATCCCTGGATTGGGGTGTCGGTCTCAGATTGGGGTGTTAGGGGTGTAAAAATATCCCTGGTCCCCGAGTATTGTTCCCACGGTTAAATAATTGGCCGGCAAACTTGGCGGACGGGGAGCGTTTGTGGGGGGAGCGTATGCATGGGAGTTGCTAATTTGTACATATGCATAGGGGGACAAAAAATGTACAGTGTGCAACAAGGGGAAGGGTGAAAATATGCATTTTTGCATACTTACTATATGGATGGCCCTAAAGGGAGTTGCAGTAGTCTAGTTTGGAATGAACTACAGTATTGAAGTGGCAATTGTGTGACAGTCTTAAGTCGAGGCAAGAACAAAGATGTCGTAAGTCACGAATATGGGTATAGCAGGTTTTCAAAAGTTGAGAGATTTATTTAAAATCTAAAGAGGAATCAAATTTGAAACCAAGATTTTTTGCAGTTTGAGCAGGGATTATTGTGGTGTCTGGAGCCAAGACTAGCTTGGGACTGTCAATTTTTTAACCTGTTTGGATAATCCTATTAGAGGAATTCTGTCTTGGATTGATTAAAAGCGAGGGCCAAGTAGATAAGAAAAAACAAATGATTGAGCAAAAAAGGCTGCCAACTCAATTTTGGCGCCACATCTGGTCGGCATCCGAGACCACCGACCCACCTCTCTGCACGCTACTGGATCTGAGAAAGAAGCTGATCAGACAAAATGCTCTTTTAGTTTAACAAAATGCACTAACACAATACAAGTGGCAAAATAAACTGATTACCGGTAGTTGTATTAAATACACTAGGATCTTGACAGATCACTGTTTTTGTTGCACTGATTTCCTATATGGAATTATAATTATAACATCAGGAAGTTATACAATTCCAAGGAATGTAATAAACTAACACAAAAACCCAATCCACTTTCTTCTCAACCGTGCAAACAAACAAGCCAGACAAAACCTTCTAAAAATACAGTTGGATTTTTAAAATCCAATAATGGAGTCAAGAATGTTCACATAACACCAATAGTACATCAACTTTAAATTCAACTATATATTCAGAACATGAGCTTCTTAACCAAACCTACAAAATAACAAAAAGAGTAGCCTGTTACAATCATGTAGGAAGTATCTGTTGCAAACTTTTGTAATCATGTCAATATTTATGCCAATGTTATGACGAAGATAGAAGACTATCGTTTAGTGAATTTTCAAGTCAATGAATTGCAATACTATCATGAAGCACAGACTCGATACTCAAGCTTGTCTGATGCCACTTTTGCAGTTTGTTTTCAGAGTTCTGTAGCTTATCTGCTGTATATTACATTACATTACATTAATCACTTTTCTCATGTCAAACTCGGAGTGGTCTTCCCTTCTTGTCAGAGCCATATAATCCTAATTATATAAATCTTTATTTGCAAATGGAGAAAGCATAAGATAAACATCATTCTAACTAATAATTACATTAGTAATATTAATAATAAATAATTATAATTATATATAATGACAATAATATAACTAATAATTATTCTCAGCTTTAATGACTTAACATTAATACCATTTCAAATTTAGTACACATATCCAAAGAGACATTTCCCGTGCTTCAACTTTTACATCAGGACCTCAAGCCTAACATAAGTTAACGGACATCAAAAATTATATGGGAGGATATTTAGTTTCAATATCAAGAGTATGACTATTGGCTTATCAAAGTTCATAATGTAGCACAAAGTGACTGAATGACTGAAGGAGAGACAATTGGCTTACGTTGTTCACTAGTTTCTTGCTTTCGTTTCAAGCTTTTCTTCGATGCGGCGCTGTGCTTTATTGTCCTCATTGCAGCTGGAAGGGGCAGTTGAGAGCCTTGAGTAGGAGCTGGAGGATTGCTAAAGTATGGCATCTTCAGAGCCTGCAATATTCACACCATTAATTAGATAGTCTCATTTGCCTCACACAGTAGCAATCAATCACACCTGTTTAGTTTCCTAAAATAAAAACCAGCAGAGGTCCATAAATGTGCATGTAGAATATTTCTGCCAGCAATATTGTTATGTGTGAAATGACAAAGTCATTAAAATAAACATAACAAATTGACAATATTTGGTCAAGAGGCTCAATGAATCTGAAGAATAATAATTGAATATAACAAAATGAAAGATAGGAAAAATGTAAATAAGTTTCTGTAATGCAAATGCCCATATAACACACACAATTATAAATGTCCGAGTACAACTGAAACTAATGAAACTGAAATACTGTTATAATCAACATTTAATAGTACACATAAATCATCCAGATAATTAGGCAATTCATGATATCTTATTCATAGATCTATCAAAAAATCTACAGCTACCAAAATGTATAGCCATGTAACAAAAGCAAACAAAGGTAATATCACCTCAGTTGCGGTGCAACGAGAGAGAGGATTTAAGCAAAGAGTCTGTTCGATCAGACCCAGGAGATCTTTATCGGCTGCGGTGAAGACATTTGACAAAGGTGTGGCAGGATATGATTTGTAAGCAACATAACTTGGTAATGACCCAACACCCTGACATAAATAAATAAACAAACGGAATGTGTAATTGTTAGTTAAGAATTATGTTTATCTTATGTTATCTACACTTGTCAATAAAGATTTCTATAAGATTTCTATAAATGGGAAACATAAGACACAATTTCACACTACAGGCATCAATGCAGAAAGTTCTTTCAACTGCATGCCATTTCAGTCATACGAGTAAACAAATTTTTGTTTCCAAACATATCTGGCGTTGCAGCTGAAGGGATTGCACCTGTGCATTTATTGCATCTGTGACAATTTATAATGATGTTTATGAAATATATGGAAACAAAATCATCTCTACTGCTGCCACCTCAAATTTGAGACAATTTCTCCACTCGTCCACCATAAAGTTTCAGCCAAAAGCCACGACTTGAAAAATGTCACTTAATTGCCGACTTAAAGACAAGACAGCAATTGATGAACTGCAAGAAGCAGTTGATCTTAGGCCCAAATGAAACATAGGGATTAAAGAGTGGATCAGATGGCTCCTGCTTTCCCATCAGAGTCAAATAATAAATACCACAATACCCACATACAACGGGCTAAATGGGCAGATATCTTGGTCAACAGCAACAACAGTAGCTGCTAAAGAAGCCCAATGTAAATGTAAATATAGACAATACACACATGGGCATGATGGAAATAAGCTGACTGCATGTTCCCATTTATAAGAAAAATAGCACAACAAATTATAGGAAGCTACTTAGATTTGTGTTTATATTCATATGCTGATCATACCCTAAAAACTCAGCAGGCTTAATTATTTTCTCTTTGCAAGAAGGTTTCCAAATGCATAAAAAACATAAATTCTGATCTTTAACCCCATTGTGTGTATGACCTAAATGGCCTAGTTCATTGCCTCAGTCTTTTGACATTTGAAAATTTCACTTGGTCAAATAACAATATTCAAAGAAAAAAGTTTACAGACCAGCATTGGTCCATGAACTGACAGAATGAAAAACAGTGATCTAGAAATATGTACAGGTCTACATTTTTTAGGAAATGGTAAAGTTGCACTCGTAGGCTCATTGCCCATAGGTACAGGTGCTGATCCCAGTTTCTTTGCCATAAGCCCATTGGCGGGTAAGTCATAAATCGGTGATTCGACGTTGAATGGTGGCCAGTCTTAGTCTTTACTGTCTTTTACATTGAACCCATGGTTACCTCCACAATGTTGCCATTGATACTCATTTTTACCACAGTCGTTGAGTGAAGGCTGAGTCACCCACAGGGCTCCTGTGGATATCGAACTCACTTCAAACAGCTCTATAGGCCACTGTTGTTACCATTCTTCTATCTATCCACCCCATTCTGTATTCATCACTAATAGCATTAGCAAAACAGAGTAGACGAACAAAATTACTGACTGGCCATATATCCTCCGTTGGAGTCCCAAGAAGCTCAAAAATTTTGGAAAGCTGGTCAAGATCACTCTCACCAGGAAACAGAGGGACCTAAAAACAGCAATTTTCAAGTAATATAAAAGCTATCAAATATTATAATTCAACATTAATAGTTTTAAATAAAGACAACAGCAAGGATAACCAAAGTACTGCATGTTATGCAAATAATGAATGTGATATGCATACAATATGACTATGCATAATCAGGAAACTGTAAATAAAAAAAACTGGGAAAATATACTCTATACACACACACACACACACACACACACACACACACACACACACACACACACACATCCTTGCACAACATACTGTAAGTGCAAGTGCACTTGCTTTGCTTGTATAACATACTGTAGCTATGCAAACATGGGGTCCAAATGTATGTGCAGTTCAAATGTTAACAAGTTTAACCAGCAGCTACATAGATTTTATTCTTATCGCTTACTTACATAAAGGCCAGTAAATGACAAGAATAAAATAGATCCAAAGTACTGGCATAAAGCAAGTAAAAGATAATAATGCTGCCTGCACTCACACATCAGATAAAGAATACAGATTTCCAATTTCAAAATAAGTGAATGTTAAAATATATCATTACAAGAAACAGATATTAAATATGCTCACATTCTCACCAGGCATGACATTTTCAAGTAACCCAACTAATAATAAACAACTGAAAATTGATAGAGTCGAAATATTAAACACTCAACCAAGTTACAGAAAACAAAAACTACTTAAATGACATGATATCAAGGAACCTGCGATACAAACTATTAATTATAATGAAACAATATTTTCCAGTAATATCTTCAGTTTATTAATATGAATCACAAGTCAAGTTCAATACACTTGTGATATACTTTCAAATAAAGTCTCAAGTTTCCAGTCTGGAAAAACAAAATATTAAATATATCATAGCAACAAACAAATTTCCAATCTCTAAACATAAAAAGTTGTGGATTGAGAGGCATACTGCTACATGCTACTTCTGGTCAGAACAATTATTGTTAAGATAGTGTTTCATGTAAACCAAAAGTTCATCATGAAAAACAGCCTTTTGCAAGTAAATCAGAATTTTGCAATTATATAAGAATTTCTATTCAAATTTAAGAAATGAAAATTGAACAATTACCTAAAATATCACAATATTAAACAATTCGACATTGATTACCCTCAGTAATAGCTCAGCTAGTATGCATCCAGTTGCCCAAATGTCAATCCCAGTAGCATAGTTTCGAGCACCAAATAACAGCTCAGGAGCTCGATACCACCTAAGAAAAATCACTTAAGCTTTAATCGTTTTGCTGGAATTTCTGACATTTTCAAATAATAAATAAATCTGAAAAATCAGAAATGCAAGACAAATGGTTCCAATTTTTCACTCTAAAAAAATGTTAGCATTGAGTAAATATTCAAATTTTTTTCATATGCTGAACCTTGTAACAACTTGATGAGTGTAGAGACGATTAGGAGAGCCATAAAACTTTGCAAGGCCAAAATCTCCTATTTTCAAGACTCCTCGATCATTGATAAGCAAGTTATTGGGCTTCAAATCCTAAAAGAAATAATATCCATTTATATAATTTGACCAGTCTGCTGATGCTGACAAACATGAGTCTGATTGCAAACGATGATCTGCAAGGCTTAAAAATAGTAAAATGCAGAAGTTAAGATGCAAAGATTTTCAAGAGCTAAAGCATTCATGCACCTGACTTTAATAACAATCTAACTTCCCGAAATCATTTTGGTTTACCCGTCCACACATTGTCTGTCACTGTCCCCACCCCGTTACCATGGCCACTGGCCAACTTTGTACCCGTTACCGCACCGTTACCATTTGTTTCAGAAATGGTCACCTTACTTTTGCTCTTTGTTCACTCCAGAGGCGTAGCGACGGGGGTATATCAGTATACATATATACCCCCCAAATCCGTCTACCGTAAAGCTTTTATGTGATCTATATGTGGTTATTTGTGGTTTAAATGGTTTATAGTTAAGATTTATACCCCCAATATTTGTACCCCAAATCAAATTCCTGGCTACGCCCCTGGTTCTCTTGTGCTGCATAAAGTCTATGTGTCAGTGACTGAACTTCGCTGAAAGAAGTTTTTCGATTTTACAACACTCCATATTTGTTTTATCCTAACGAGTACTTTTACTTTTCAATGCACGTGTCATGTGCTGCACCATAAGACAAAGCACTTCTACTGAATTATAATATTGTAATTCTATCCTACCCAGTTCCAACGGCCAGTGTTAACTGGCACCCTAGATTGCAATCGAGGGTGGAAGAAAAAATTAAAAACAGAAGTTCTGACTATGATAAACCCAAGAATACCAAAGATGTTGTAAAAGCAAATTGTTTATAATAGTACAACACCATTACCATGGTAACACCACAGAATTTCATACCATTATCGTGGTAATACCATAACTTCGGTAACTGTTACCACAGTAAAACCTGTATATATTTAATATGTCACCATTACCGCAGTTATTACCGTGGTTACCGCGGATTTACCATGGTAACAGTTATCGTGTCACTCTCTATCATACACACACACACACACACACACACACACACACACACACACACACACACTTTACATAGCTATATTTTAAAAGTCTGTCTTGGGATTTAACCCCTTTGCCTCTCCAATCCTGAACCAAGCCATTATGAAGCCTAAATATCAGTCTCACGGAGCTAAAGGGTCAAAATATAAACAATTTAAAGTAAACTGAAATGGATAACTAAAATAAAATAATTTGGTCCTGTAGGTCAACAACGGAAAAGCAATTGAAATAGTGAAGAATTTTGTTTACTTGGGAAGTGAATTGGAAGCAAAAGGAGGCTTGAACTTGGAGATTAAACGAAGAATAGCAATGGCAGGATCAACCTTCAACAGGCTACATACCAAAATTTTCAAAAGACATGACATTGGGATGAAAACAAAACTAAGAATTTTCAACACTTGTGTAATACCAATACTAATTTATGGATGTGAATATTGGACCATAAAAAAAAGAACTGGAGAAAAAATAATAGCAACAGAAAATGAATGGCTCAGAAGAATACTAAGGATTGGATTCAAAGAACATATAACAAATGAAGAAGTTAGAGAGAGAACACTGCAACCGAACATCATGGAAGTCATCAGAAAGAGAAGAATGAAATGGACTGGACACATACTCAGAATGGAAGAAATAAGAAACCCAAAATGAATTTTCAACTACATACCAGAGGGAAGATCTAAAGGAAGACCGAAAAGACGATGGGTGGACGGATTGGAAGATGATCTGCACATGGCAGGGCTGAATTTCAATGGAAAAACTGGCGGAAGACACTGAATGACTTTGGAAGAAATATCAAAGGACAGAGAACTTTGGAGAGAGGTCATGGAGAAGTCAATAGCTGGACACAGCTGGTGGATGAACTTGACCTGACTGACCTGACAATCTGAGGTCATGCTTTAGATCCTATCTGAGGTCAACAAATGTTGAAGGAGAATGCATGATAAACCAATAAAAAAAAGATTTCCAAAAGCAAATTTAAACAAAGCATAATGTAATGGACAATAACCCACCTGTGTACTGCATAGTGCCCATTTTAGAACACTAACATAAAAATGAAGTAACAAAGTCCTTACCGCTTATGCAACAATGACCAAAAAAGATATACATACTGGCAATTGTCGTAATTTTAGTTAAATGTACACATGCATAAAGTGGTAAAACAGCAAATAAAATCTATTAGCATTGTGAGTTCAACATTTACAGACCATTTCTGAGTTCACTCAGACAGAAACTGACCCTGTGCAGGATCCAGAGCGTATGAAGATATTCTAGACCAAGCAGTGTCTGCAGGATATAAGATTTTATATGAGCTAAAGTTAGTATTATAGTCGAGTCTTTAATGATTACCTACAACAAAGATATGGTCCAGTATCAATATAATATACTGTACAATGTGAAAATCCTTGAATAGGCATTTGTCCCCAAATGAAAAAGTCATAACACAGTCATAGATATAATGCAATAATGTGATAGTGTTATATAAGTTATGAGCATGAAAATGGCAACTGATCACATGACCATTGGAAAGTGCATTTAACTAAATCTAAGTGCACTGCAAATTGTCTATCATGTTTAGATCCAAACGCAAAACCCATAGTTTTGCCCCAGCTTATCCACCATAGACTGTCACCTGATTGTCTTGCCTGATATCCTGGATTTGCACTTCATTCTCATGCACTTAGGATTTGGTGCCATCTGCTGTTACTTTTTCTCTGTACATTATAAGTTGATAAACAGAAATCATAAAAAAATTTCAAAGTAAATGCTAACTTCGAGATCTGTATCCATAAAGTCATAGACAATGCTGATGTTGGATCTGTGTCCAAAAACGTCGAGCAACTAAAAAGTATGCAGCATACTTACTGTTAGATATCAAACTCAAAATTATAACAGTCCCTCTAATACATGCTAGTTTTACATACCCTGCTATTTTTTCCATAAAATAGGATCTGCAATTTACAATTAGCATTAAGAGTATGATCATCCTAAAACTAAAGATATAAACAGCAGATCGAATTAATCTGTTAAACAAATAAAAGTAATTTAATTGTTTATTGAACATAAAATAGAAAATGGGTTTAAAATACTGTCCAAATGACACAATTTGACTAGATATTTGACTAGATTTAAATAAATTATTAAAAACTATCACCCCAATAACATTTGGATGACTGAGCTCTTGAAGGAGTTTAATTTCTCGCAAGGCTGTTCGATTTATTCCATCTGCAGCATCTACTTTTGTTCCAATTTTAATCTGTTTTACAACAAACATTTTCAAAGCAATATCAGTAAATATCAAGTAAAGTCTATATTCTATATGCAGGTACATAGTTACCACAAAAACACTAACAGTACTATCTTGAAGGCAACTATACTAAAAATTCAACAATATATTTGGCTGCAATGTTGATTCTAATATCTGATTATTCACTGAAATCTCTGATAAAATTTCAAAGACATCAAGATCATTACAGCTGGTTACAAGATCATGATCAATACCAAGAAATCAAACAACTGCCTCAATGAGACCTTTAGACTTGACTGCGAAGATTGCAATGATGCGATCATGACATTGAGCAGCAAGATCAAGACAAGAGGCAAGGACAAGACCAAGTCATTACAAAATGCCTCAAGATGGTCTTGTGACAAGACTGCCAAAAAGCACCACATTACTATATAAAGTGTAGAGAATAAATTCAATGTCAGCATTTAACTCAGAATTGATGGTAAATAAAACAAGGCAAATGACAATAAAACTGTTTTTACTTTTTTCACTGCTACAATTTCTTCATTGTTGCATTTGTCTTTGGCTTTGTAAACTGTGGCAAACTACAACAAATAATTTCCTTCTAACTAGTAAATTGAAATCTCAAGTATTCACATTACTAATAGAATTCATCAATCAATTAACCACCCTTGAACTTTTGTAAAAAAATGATGCTACCGATACAATAATCACGCAGCTTAAATTTGTCCCACTATTTCTGTTTCCCTCCAGAACATTACGCTTGTCATTAAAATCGAACCACAGCAAAAATAGCAAAGTACTAATGGTTTAAATTGATGATGCATGCATAAACATAGTTCTAAAGCTGCAGTTCTCAAACTTTTTAGGATTTCTTGCATGGTGGTTCTTTAGAAATTTGTGTGATGTCTCGTGGACCTTATAAAATTTTAATTTTAAATGTAATTAATACATAGGTATTTGTTTGTCAATCAATTATTTAATCACAAAATTGCAAATCTTAGTCATCAAATTTAAATTCAAATGAAATCAGCACTCTTAGAGTCATCAGTGTTCTGAGGTGTTGGTGAAATATCTTGAGAAATTAACCCCTTTACAGTTACCATGAAATCGCTTGGCGGTTCCCTTTGGGACCGCGGACCCCAGTTTGAGAACCACTGTATCTAGAGTCTAATTAAGAGATCGTATATGAGTGTAATGTAATGTAATGTAATGTAACAAAGTATTTGTATAGCGCCTCTTCTGAAAGATCACTCAGAAGCGCTTCCACAGCAAATTACTGTATATTGACAAAGAGATAAGTTTTAAGTCGTTTCAAAAGAGGGCCATAGAATTAGGAGTTGCTAAGCCCATACTGGCTGAGCCAAGAGCATTCCAAAGGATAGGGCCAACTGATTCAAAACCTCGCTTCAGGAACATGGAAGTTCGTGCTTGGGGCACACTGAGAAGACCATTGGTTGTGGACGAAGACATGGCCGACCAGGGATAGAGTAACAAGGGGATGGAGTAGCTCTGAAAGGTAAGATGGAGTGGCACCATAAAGAGAGAGTGCAACCGCTCTCAACATACGAAACTCAACTCGAGCAGGATAAGGCAGCCAGTGTAAAATAGACGTCATATAATCACTAATGTGATCACGTCTTGTGACACCAGCAATCACCCTGGCTGCTGAATGAAGAACCATCTGGAGTTTATCAAGTCGCACCGATGGAAGACCAGCAAAAAGTGAACCACAGTAGTCAAGCCTTGAGCAAATAAATGCATGAATCAAAGTAGAAGCAGATGGCATGTCTAGTGTACGTCGAATCACTCTAAGCTGGCGGAGATGATAGAAGCAACTGCGACAAAGTGAGTTAATATGATCCATAAAGGTTAACTCAGAGTCAAGAATTATACCGAGATCACGGACAGAGGAGGAGAAAGAGAGGCCGGGGAAGGCAGACTCCACAGACACACGATCAATTTTTAAGAGCTGACCTCGAGTACCAAACCAGATGAGCTGAGTTTTAGCCGGATTAAGTAAAAGACGATTTGAGTGCATCCATGAATGAAGTAAGTCAGAGGCTTCAACAAATTCACGAGTGATCTGCAGCGCATTAGTGGGGCTGGAATGTGAATAGGCCTGAATATCATCAGCGTACATATGTGTTTTAAAATTATATGGTGCAAACAAGCAAGAGTGGAAGAAGTTGAATCTCGTTATTCAAATTTGTTTGTGTCTGGCCTTTGCCAGTTCAGCAAAATTGCAAAGAATGTCATAAACGACGAAAATGTTTAAAAGTCAGACAATCAATCAACTTTTAAAAGTCGAAATATTTCGGTTGCTTTGGCTGAGCCAGCTAGACTAAAATGTCTGTAGTGTTCACCCTAAGTGCAATACAGTGATCAGCTCAGAGTCACCGCCAACTAAAATCAAGTGTCTGACTAAAATGGTGCTATAGAAGTTCTTTAGTTACACTACATCGACTGTAGCAACAGCATGGTTTCTCAATTACTTACCTGTCCTTCTCCGAGAAACTCGATTTTCTCATAGCGCTTTAACTTATCTTCGTCCATAATTTGAGGAATATTCTATCACAATTTAATAAGAAAATTAACCATAAACTAATTCAAATGTAGCTTAATGTAAGTTTAAGCACACGGTATTAAAATCATGAGGACAAATGTTTTTCTACGGTGGAAAATTTAGAAATACTTTTAAAATTTATTTAGCGTGGTAATTCACTTGGCTCAAAATAACTGCAAAAAATATCTCTTAGCTAGATAGCTCCGCTTATGGGTATTAGCATTCCTAAAATTAAAACCTAAAAACTAATAAACGTCTAAAATTACAAACCTAAATTTTATTCCTAAAAACTAGGTTTTTTTAGTTAGCCTTGCTCCACTATCAAAACCGATTGGTCAGGCCACCTAGTGGCTGGAGTAAAGCTACGGCACATATCACGAATAACCGCCGTCAGCCACCAAGCGGCTGGCATAATCCTTAGGTAGAGTAACAATTACCTGGTACTCTTCCCAATATATACTCTAAAACTGCTTGTTATATGGCGGTTAGAGTCGTTTTATTCTTGTTTTCAATATAAGTATCGCTGAGTATCGATAATGTTATCGTTATGCTAGCCAGATTGCACTATTTTTGTCAATAGGTGACTTCTACTTTAATATCTCAAGTTGTCTGCTTAATGCCATGCCGTGTCAAGGCGTCCGTCGTCACGAAGCGACACTGGACTTCACGAACGGATGATGGCTGTCCAAAACATTTTAATAATAAAAAAATAATAATAATTATGCACTTCTATAGCACCATTTCTAATACTCAAGGGTATCAATCGATGGTACTTCAAATCCATCCGCAAAAGACCAGGTCATTCCAGAGATCAGTCAGAGGGAAACAGCAAGACAGACTATGGAGGAAATGCTAGTTGGAAGAGATGTGTTTTAAGCCTAGATCTGAAAATGCTCAGGTTATTGGAAGATCTGACAACCAGAGGGAGAGAGTTCCAGATTTTTGGCCCAGAAATAGAAAAGCTCTCTTACCAATTTCAGTGTTTGTTCTAGGTACATTTAACAATGAATCAGCAAATCTTGTTGAATGATAATGTTTTGGATGGTTTATCATAGTTTTTAAATATTGAGGTTGGCCAGACTGCAGAATTTTAAAAACAATGACAAACAAAGCTTTTCCGTGTGCAGTTATCTTAAAAACAGAACAAAAATTTTACAGCTTTTGAAAGTTCAGCCCCGCGACATCCGATCCATTTCAAGATTTTGTGGCACCAGCTGATCTTTGTTCATTCTCGCTTTCTTACTTCTTCGAGCAGGGCCATTATTAGGGGAAATACCAGGGTAATCCTACAGTTTAAGTGTGTAAATAATTTTAATTATTTTAAGTTATATTTATGACATTAAAACATCTGTATAACAACAAAAGTAACTTGTTTATCTCATAAAGTTAACATTATAACAAGTTACTTGTGAATATTGCTATCGTCAGTATCGACGAAGTGATGTTGATGGACTACAACATTGTGCATGTATATGCCATTGCCGACACGGTCAATATTTGCGTAATACGGCCAACTATCATAAATTATATGTGAACCAGGGAGAATAAATCTCTGAATTAATGGCTCCAGCATAGCAGCTATGCGGTTAGGAACCTCGATCAGAAAGCACTTACCGGTGCCGCGTTCAGTGCCGCCAAACACAAAATAATTTATGCACCTAAACTGTAGGATTACCAATAACAGAGTGCATTAAATATAAAATTATATTGATAATGTTTAATTAATTCACATCACAAGCAGTCTACTTACGAAACCTGATAATGCCACAACATCTTCGATCCACTCAATGTTTTTCCCATGTCACTCTCATTCATCCTCTGAATCAATCATCTTTCAAAATTTACAATTGTGGTTTTTCATATGTGGCCATCCATAAATGACGTAAAGCGATTTTGGCAGGTTGTTTTATCCCCTCCCCCCTTCGTCACACATCGTCACAAAAATCAGACCCCTCAAATATGACGTCAAAATGCATTGACACCCCCCATCTTGTCATCTTTCGGATGTCAAAATTAACGTTTCATTTGAAAATATTCATTATAATTATTATAGTAGGGCTGGTAACGATTAAAATTTTCTTGTTCGATTAATCGGAAAAAATTTTAATCGATTAATTTTGATTAAAATAATTGCATGTAGCTTTTAGCTTATCTTTTTGCATTGCAACTCTGCATAGGCCCTATCGTCTTCTTTTCCGTGTGCAGTTATCTTAAAAACAGAATAAAAATGCTTGCTCATCTCTCCCCTTAACTGCTACATTGAATTCATTATTCACCATTGTTGTCTGAACGAAATAGAAATATAGTAAGCTAAGTAAAGAAGAGTAATTAAGTTACAAAAATATTAAAATTTAATCAAAAATTAATCGATTAAAGAACATTTAATTGATTAAAATTTTTAATGATTAATCGATTCATTAATCGTTAATATCCGCAGCCCTCAATTATAGTTAAAACAATATTCAGAAACTTGTTCAAATTCCTTTTTAAAAATGAAGTGTATAGTAATTATAAGTGTGAAATACGTTCAATTTTGTGGTAACATAGCATTGCAGTATTAATAAAAATATTTAGTATTGTGTGACGTCACATTTCTGGAAACCCTCCCCATCGTCACAAATGTGTGACCCTCCCCCCCAAGCGAGTTACGTCATTTGTGAATGGCGCATATGTTGCCCCAGAACTTTGGAACTCATTTCCATCATCCCTCGTTTGTCTATGCCATGGTCCAACAGCAAATTTTCGGTCACAATTTTCTTCACTTCTTGTAGCATCTCAAGTTTTAATATCTAAACTTGAGGCATTTCTCTTTTTTAAAAATCATTTCAGCCATAGCTGTAACGCCCCAAATACAATGACCCTTAGATTAAATGACCCTGCCTGACTGACCCCACCTTTTGGCTATAGCTCTTTGATATTGAGATTAAGTGCCTTAGAATTAGCAGCTACTGCAGTGTTACTTTTGGAAGCGCTATAGTAATTTACGAGATTTTACCTACTTACAAAGCTTCCTATGTTGTCATGTTTTATGTATTCTCGTGTCATGCCCAAAGTAGTGCAATTTACGAGCCTTAATGTGGTTCAAAATGTCCCTTTCTGCTCCAACTATTTTAGATAAATAGACTTATTTGTTGGTCATGTTTTAGTCCATGATATGTGTAATAATTGTCTAATACACTTGTTCTCAATTGCCTGTATTCTTCTTTCTTCCTCGTTCTTGAAGGACCAGGATTCACTTCCATATAAGGCCACTCACCAAACTAATATTTTCATCAGGCTCATCTTGGTGGAAGTATTGATACAGCTGTTTCACCAAATCTGTGTTCCCTTGTCCATTGCTCCGATGCTTTGAATATTTGATTTAGCAAGCAAGTTTAATAACTGCTTATATTCATTTAAGATATGCCATTGTTTACTTTGTAAAATATTGTGACCATTTCCTTACATGTGTGCAGCTTATGGCTGCAGCACAATTTCTTTTAAGTACCCTAGGTCATATTGTCTGGTTAATTTGCTTGCTGTCTTCAAAAGCCATATACATTTGAATGTCTGGTGGACAGGGGTTAGCCTTAAAGCACTCTGAAATGTGGGTTTCAGTTTACATAAACTACTCGAGAAATCCTGACTAGAGAGGAGATTCTATGTCATTTTAAGAATATTGATGCTTTAGCCTTTCGTCCAATATATAATTTTCAATGGCTCTTCCAAACATTAACATATGTAACCTGCATAGACTTGAACAAAATTGACAGCAAATGTTGATATATATATTGTTATAAAGCATCATATTTCTAATAGATTCATTACATTTTAGTCCACCTACAGACTGGAAATATCTTTATAAATGATTTTCCTGTAATAATCTTGTTATCTCATAATTGATTTATATTTTTGAAACGATTATTTGTCACAATAGCCATAAATTAACATTTTCACCTTTGCTACTTCCAGGCCATTTTGCTTGAGGGCCACAAATATGACTAGTGATTGTAAAATAAATATAAAATGTCATTGTGAGTATATTTTTGATATTTGCAGGAACTTGAATTACAGTGATCTTTAAAGACGTGTAATTATGTGTCTTTAGCTTAGGTAATTTTCAGATGATGAAAGCAGATCAGGAGAGAGTTAGTAAATTGCTATCAGAAACAGTGATGCTCTTATGCAAGAACGGACTCGTCTATAAAGATGAAATCAAAATTCAAGGACTGTTGGGAATCACTCTTGATAAAACTGGCATTTTCATTGTTCACATCAACGAGACTGTTGGCAATGTTGGTGCAAAAGACAACGCATCTGATGGCATGGGGAAAATCAGACACCTGCCTGCAATCCCAGTTGTTGACTTGACAACAGTTGCAGATAATCCTGCAAAACAAGCTCCATTGCGTGGAATGGGACCAGTAGTGCCTCGACTGTCTCAGCCAGATGCAGTTGGCAGTAGAACTGGAAGTGGCGGGATAGGTGCACGAAAACAGAGGCCACCGATGCCACAGATGATGCCTCACAGTCAGCACATATCGATGCAGAGATTTCAAGAGGGAACGTTTCCCACTAACGCTCATGTGATGGCAAATAGCCAAACGATGTGTTCTCGACAGCTTGGAAATCTTGCGGCAATGCAACAGATGCAACACCGGTTGCCCTTGTCTCAGCTTCATTCAGTGCCATCCAGACATCAGCAAATGCAGCTTCCAGGTACAGTTGCTCTCGATGATGACGAAGATGTGGTTATTATTGGAACTGGGCATGAAGAACCGAGTCCAAACTGGAATTCATCTGTACGGAAGAATCATCAGAGTCAAGCAGACAGTCGGCAGCTGGGCAGTGCAAATCAAGCAAAGTCGGTGAAAAGTATTTCTCTGAAGGAGTCAGTGGCAGTAAGTGACATTGCACCAGCTGAGCCAAATATTGCAGCAGTCTCATTAATTGAGTTGCAGGCAGAAAGTTTTGACCGGCCACAATTGATTTCAATTAGGAACAAAAGCACTGTTGAAGATCTGATGGAAACAATTGATATGGAACCTGTTGTTAATTCTGAAATGCTCATTGAGCCAAATAACCTTAATTCTGGAGGTGATTCAGTGGTAGGAGACAAATTTCTGAATGAAAAGCTTTTGATTGAAATGGATGCAGCTGATGACAGTAACACAAATGAGAACTATTCTTCAGAATTAGAAATTGATTCAAATGTTTATCAGGACACACTAAACAAAATAACAACGTCGTCATCTGAAAACATCGGCAAGACTGATGAAGATGATTCAGTCATCATCTCACACAACTCAGTGATTCCACTGACCAAAAGAGAACGGCTTTCTGGCATAAGCCAGAAAATGCCTCTGCCCACTGTCTACACTGATATTGCAGATGGTCATGAGTCATTCCAGGTACCTGTATGTGCATTATTATAATAGACATTGGTAGAAACAGGAGCAATGATTTGAGTATTTGTAATATGTGAAAATATGTGTAATATTGGTCTAAGTGCGTGATTATCAAGGCTATGGCACCTGTTTCAATATTGACTTCAAGAAACAGGTTGTAATAAATTTTTATGCTAGCCTTGTCATTAATATGCATGACTATCATAATATTAGAAGCAGGAAATAAGAAAATAGTGGCAAAGGTCAATGCCTATTTGTTTTATATATGAAATAATTAATTAACAACATGTCTTGACATGGATGCAGAAATATTGAATGTCAGGAACCTTGCCAATTTATTTAATTTCTATATATAAATTTGGGATACTAAGCTCTCCATTATTAAAAGAACTGATTTCAAAATGCCTTGTGAAAAGGATTGTTGTATCATGTATTGGAAATGTTCCATGCAAAGTGCAATGTCATTCATAATGTAAATTTGGCCAATTTTCTAATAGGGAACAGTTTTCATGCTGTAAAATTACATGACTGCTGATATTTTCTGTATGATGATGTTTATATGGCAAGTACACAGTATATTGTGTAAAATAAATTAGATAGGATTAGGTGTTACTGGAGTGTATTAGTGAATAAATGCTGTTTTCTGCACTTGTGTAATTGCTCTTTACTAACTACTAACTTCTATCCAATCATCATTGGGTAGTATTAACTGTGGATGGTAGGTACTTAGAAATAAGTTGTTTAATGACAGTGTGCGTGCGCATGTGCGTGTGTGCGCGCTAGCAAAATGGCATGGTCTGTACAGATATTTTGCATTATTACTTGTGATAATGGTATTTATATTGTTGTTGATTTTTAGTTCAAAGGAGTGCGAGTTACTGATATGGACATGCATACAATAGATTTTGACATACTTACAGAAGTTGACCATGGCATTGGTCAACCTTCTTTGCAGTTATCCCTATGGAATTGCAAGCTCTCAGGCTGCAAGGCATCATTTGCAGATGCCAGCAGCTTAGCATCTCATTATGAGCTGTGTCACACCGATCGCTTGGAACTTCTGCCAAATCCTTGTACTGTATCACTTGCTGCCAACAGCAGTGCAAGTGAGGGCGGTGATCCAGACTCAACAGACGGTGCTGGATACAGAAGGCATAGAGCGATGTGCTGTCCATTTGCTGGTTGCCATTACAAGTTCTCTTCATGGCCTGGTCTGAATTTGCATCACAAGAAGTCGCACAGTGCACCAATTTCAAAAACAGAACGCACGAAAATTCTTGCAATGTGTGGCAAACAGTTTGAGTGTTCATCGACTCCAGTCGGCCAGAAAAGTCGTTTGACAAAGCTTTCGCAGCATATCATGAAAGTGCATGAATTTCCTGAAGGCATGGGCACGAGCATTAGCATTTCAACTGTTAATGAGGCTAACAATGTTGGCGTATCTGCTTCTGATGAGTTGAGGTCTTCAGTGCCAGTAGAATCTGACCCATCTACAATTAGAAACTTTCTCTGTTTGGCCAGTAATTGTGAAGTCATTTGTAGTAGTCGTGAGGCACTTATTGAACATATGCAGACGTGTCATGAAAACATCAGTGCTTCATATAAAGGACCCCCTCTAGAAGTAAAGGAGGAAACAATAGAGGATCAGTGATGTTTACAAATCACCTTATTCTGATTTGTTCTTTTCGATTGTCAAAATGTAGCATAATGATTGAGTTAGTTATTTTATGTTTATATAGATATAATATATTGTTATTGACAACTTATTGTGTTTAGCAAATAACTTTCTTTTTGTTTTATTTTCATGATTGAATGCTGCACTCTGAACACAAAAATGTTATTAAAAGTCTACAGTTATTGAAAACATTCCTTTTGTGCTTATTTTTGATTTGCAATATGGTTATTCATATAATTAATTAAGACTTACTGTTATAAACCAGACTTAGGGTCCAGACAGATTTGATTGCTTAATTTTTATTTAAAAATGAAGCCATTGGCAGACAATAGAATCATTTTTTCTATATCTTTAGTGAAAAAGTTGATTGTTTAATTTGTAACTTTAATTCATTTAAGTATTTTTAGTTGTTTTCTATATTTCTTGCTACTTAGTCATATTTTGCTTCAGTAGCTTCTTGAGAATTTTTGATGTGGAAGATTACACCTGTCATATGTTTTTGATATGGTGATTTAAAGTAGTTTATCAGCCCAATGTCTGTGCCTGATGACAACTCAGTCCAGTCACAATCTGTGGGGAAACATCAATTTCATAAATACAATTTTGTGCATTATCTGTTTAACATAAAACTCTTGTCCTATATTTCGCACCTACAATTTTTAATGGCATGCAGACGTGAAATTTGAATTTGCTTGTTATTTGTTGTGTAAACATTGTACCTGGAAAGTTTTGAAATAGCAAATTTTAAAAATGCATGTGTATATGCTGTATGCATGTTTTGATATTTTTAAAATAAAAACAAAACTACAAACGTTACAGCAATACAAATGTCACTGCATCTATTTTAGATACAGTGTTGTCAAATATAGCTGCTGTATAATTTATGTATATTCTTGCATTTGTGAGACCAACTGAAAACCTTACAATAAAGCACAGAGTTTTTAAAACTATATTTACAGTATGAGAAAAATGCATACCTTGTGTTGTGTATCAACATATACCGGTACAGAGAATGTAACAATTAAGCTTTCAGTATGTCTCTTATAAAATCTAGCATCTTTATTTATAGCAATTATTATTATGCCGTTGTTGTATATTAACTGTAATTGTTTTGAGCTTGTTGAATGAAAAGCATATTTAGATAAATGCTGGTGTATACTGTATATTGTTTCAGCTTGTTAATTAACAGCTTTAATTTTAAAGACTGATGTAACATCTCTACTGCATATGTCTCTTTCAGTGGTTGGGCCCAACCACAAGTGGGTGTCAAAAATTACAATTTATACATGTCCAACCCCACTGTTTTGGGGAGAAATTTGCCAATGTTAGGCTTTAATTGGTGCCAGTAAGGACATTGATACTGTATGTTTTTAAATGTGTCAAAAAAGACAGATTTTGTTGAAGCACTTGGTCATAGATGATGCAAGATGGATGAGGCATATGCCTTCTTTTTGCTTTGGACATTTTTGCAGCTAGAATATTATAGAATATACTGTATATGGTTCATCTCCAAAAATAAAGCTTGTTTCTTGCACCTTAACAGAGTAAACTGTCGAAGCATATGGTTCTTAAGGGCGTGTTTCCATCATTTGTGATACCAAAGCAATTCATATTCTTGAAAATGACAATCTGAACAAGAACTTGATTGAGGAGGAATTCCAATTTGTTATGGCATCACTGAATAAGCTTTGAATCATAGACAACCTAGTTATCATAAGGCATTAGGTGTTCTTAAGGCAAGCTTTAACCCTCAAACTACACTAATCATTTCACTAGGTTCCAGCAGAGCTTTCAGCTGTTGTTCTATACCCTCGTACATACATATTGGTTAGATAAGACAATATTTGAACTTCTATTTAAATTAAACATTTTCTTTACAAAAACAGTTGGATAACTTCATATAGAACCTCTAACATTATATTTCTGTAAACAACATTTTAAGGCGCTAAGAGTTTTCGAAGGTAAACTGATTTGATGAATGAAGTGAATTGCAAGTAATCGTTATTATCTTGTACTGGATGCGTTCGTATATTTTAAGCCAGTGCAGTGACTTCAGTATAAGTGAAAAATGGCAGAACTTTAGTGATTTGGCTAGTGCATTTTGAATTGATTGTAATTTGTTGATGGAGGCTTTTGGAAGATTATAGTAAAAGGAGTTGCAGTAATCTAGTTTGGAATGGACTATTGAAGTGTCGCTTGTGGAGTCAGTTTTGGTGTCAAGGCAAGGACGGAGGCGACGTAGATCATGAATATAAGCATAGCAAGCTTTTGATAGTTGGGAGATCTGTGATTCAAAATTTAGCGATGAATCAAATCTGAAACCAAGATTTTTGCAGTTTGAGCAGAGATTATCGTGGTGTCAGAAGTCAAAACTAGCTTGGGCCTGTCAATTTTTTTAAATTGTTGGGGTAGACCTATTAAGAATTCTGTCTTTGATGGATTAAGAACAAGGAGGTTTGATGACTTCCATGAAGAAATAGACGAGAATACTGATTCAAGCGTAGTAATTGAGTCACTTTATTATTATTATGACTATTATTTTTACGTCCTATTGAGTACACCTCGAGCTGGGGTACAACGGTGTAGAGGCGCGTCCCCCTGGGTGGCGGATGGGGGGAAGTCCTGGGCTGGGAAACCTCCTGGGATTGCACCGAATAATACGGAATAAGGTGCCGTGGACCAACTGTACCAGAAGACAACGGCAGGGATGGTGGATGTATTTAACTGAAGAGTATGGAAGAATTTAACAGCATCACTGGCGGAAGATCTTCGTACGCTGTCGTGCAAGCAGAGGGCGCATGTCCAACTATATGGGACATTGCGGCCAGCTCGATATACCGAGAAGTCGTGACCAGTGCTCGGCGAAAATAGTGTCATGGAAGGACACAAGACGGGAACAGAAGGCTGATCAACATTCTGTGTCTCGCTATTGCCGCTGAAGAGCTGGCAGAGGGCAGGGTGGTGACGAACTGACGATGCCTCTTGGAAATGTTTTGTGTCCAGCTATTGCCACCAATGGGTTGGCAGAAAGCAATGATGATGATGATGAGTACACCTTCTTGCCAATATTTACTGAATGCTGATAATATTGTGTCTTATTGCTGTCATTGAACAGTTAAATTGTAGTTACCCGACGCTAGAGGACGTCGGGGAACCAGTAGAATGCGTTGTCGCTCTGCTACTGGTCTAATCAGCGGTCTTCGTCTTCGTTCGAGCGCTGAGGAGGCGAATGTGATGGACCGATGGTGATCGTCGACTGACGAGAAAGGACACGAGACACGAAGGACTACCAGTCAGAACAATTATAGTTGCTAGGGTAAAATCGGCTTTACATTTCTACAACAGCATCAACGACAGAATGGCAAAATGCGAATCGATTCTGGTGGCGCTGTTCGCCTACTGCAGTCTCGTTGCCTTAACTGTACACGCGCACGACGACGACGACGACGACCATCACCACCATATCAATCCTGTGGACGACGACCATCATCATCATGATGACGATGCATCTGAAGGAGACGGCGACCTGAAACAAGAGGAAGTGGAGAAGATGGAATATCACAAAGGGTCGCTCTGCGGTTACTGTGACTACTGCAAGGTAAACAATATTTTTACAGGTGAGTAAAGTCGGTCACTCATTAAGGGGTTTGTACCTGCTGGCATTCTACCAAGAGACTAATGACTGGTGGCAGTCGTGCTTTACCAGATCCATGGTTCTACTTTTGACCTTTCAGACAGATGAAGTTCATTGTATTTCAATTAGTGTGATATCCTGTTGGCACTATGCTGCTAGGAAAAGATTCAATTGTGTTGTTAGCATTTCTAAATTACTTGACCATTTGGCACTTGTATATAATACACGCGCAAGTTATTATATGCTATATGTAAACTACATAGTACCACTAGCAATATGCACCAATTAAAAATTTGCACCTATAGAACTGTTGAAAAAAGAACTTTTGTTTCAATGTTTCAAGCGGAAGTAGCCTATGCATAGATAAGTTTAAAAGTGCCACAGACGTAGAAGTAAGTAAGAGAGTAGTCAGAGTTCAACTCAGGACGAGTGTATGACTCAACAGCGGACAGTGACACCCCCCCTGTCCCCACACTCAAGAACCAAAATCCCGGGAACGCAGTAGCGGATATGGCAAGAGTTGGGCTGTTGGGATGGCAACTTATAATCTGCTTCTCCCTTTGGTGTCTATTAATAGACGTCAATGTGGAGCCGCCAGTGTGTGAGCGCGGATTTGGCGTTATCCAGGCAAAAAAATCTAGAATAGGAAAGTTTTTTTACCATATAGCCCAAACATTGGGTGCGCTAATTGATACTCTACTCCAGGCAACTAATTATTTTGGGGCGCCCCGTGTTTTACGCCCATAAGGGGGACAGAGGTGTCACTGTCCGGTGTTGAGTCATACACTCGTCCTGAGTCGAACTCTGACTACTCTATTACTTACTTCTACGTCTGTGGCACTTTTAAACTTATCTGTGCATAGGCTACTTCCGCCTGGTGCGACCGTGCGACAATAGTCACAATACAAAATACATTGAAACAAAAGTTCTTTTTTCGAACAGTTCTATAGGTGCAATTTAATTTTTAATTGGTGCATATTGCTAGTGGTACTATGTAGTTTATATATAGCATATAATAACTTGCGCGTGTATTATATACAAGTGCCGACCATTTTTGCACATTACATTTCAAGGTGCTGTTTTATAAAATATTTCAGTAATCAAATTGACTGATCGAAATAGCTTTGACATGAGGGACATGGGCAGACTTGTAGAAATTTTAGTCAGTTTTTAATTTGCAGTGATGGAAAACAACAAAGTTTCAATGACTTGGTTGATTTTAAGAGCTGTTGGCATTGCTGATGATTGATAACCTTGTAGCATAATTTTTACCTTTCTGTTCTCAGTTTTGCAAACTCTGCGATCTGGATTGTCCATGTGAAACATCCCCTACTAAGCCAAACTGCCACATGTGCAAGGTATGATTTTTCTAAAGTATGGATTTTCTAGAACTTTGCTTCTGTTCTTAACAGAAGTTTGGAGAATATGAAATACTTAGTTACACGTATAGATTGTCATTTGCTTTTAAATGTTGGTGTATAATCACTGGAATGACAGAATCTTACTTGTTTGGTATGTATATCCGTGCACAATAGTTGATGCTTACTGAATTTAGTTTATTGTTTGCTAAATTTTTCTGTTATGTTGAATTAGTTCACAATATCATATAGGGGTTTTCACTTTGTAAAAAGATTTCCAATTTTTGAAATTTATGTCAGTTTCTGTCAGCTCTTGATTTGTCATAGAAGCAATGGGTGTTAGAGAAAATATTGAAGGCATGGAGGGGTGGAGCACAACCCCATTTGGCCCAACTAGAGGACTGGCAAATGCTGCCAGCTTCTTCATCAGGGTCTGAATGAAGTCCTGGTCACAAAAATGTTTGGTTAATAGTAATTTTTAAAAACAACTGAAAAACAAGCTGTGTTTAAGGCATTTCTAAAGATAAATTTAAGAAAACTGAAAATATTTATTTGCTGTGCTTTTTTAGGCAAAATCTGCTTAACCCCTTCCATACCTAAGGCACCAGATATATCGGGCAAAGGAAATAAATTTATATACCTTGACTGCCAGAAATATCCAGCATTATCATATTGTGTTTGGTCTATGTGCAGTATAAGAAATTGAGTTATATTTGGTATGTCCTTTAAGTGCTAAGACAAAATGTCTGCAGACAAAATGTCAGTGGACGAAGTGTGACCCCTAACCCGTGACATTTTGTCCGTGGACATTTTGTCCCGCCATGGTCCTTTCAACTGTAGTGCTGGAGGCGATGACACTGGGTATTTGCATCATTATTTCTTGGCATGTGTTTTGGGTTTCCCCAAGAGTTTTCTATAGCATTCACTTGCGTTTCCATAGTAATCTTAGTAGACTTTCTTTATGTTTGTAGCACTTATAGTTTAGCAAATGGCGAGTAGAAAATGCATTTATTCGGTAAAAGCGGTCCTATATAAAATAAACGAGGACATTGATGAGATGTAAAGACATACTGCCTCACCTGATTGATTGATTGATTGATAAGTTCATTTATATGGCGCACTTAACATTCACAAATGCGCCGCAGCCGATCGTTCAAAAAAGTACGTCTTCAAACTTGCAAGGAAAGTGGTTCGCAAGGTTGTGTCGTCTCGTAAAGATGGTGAAAGGGCATTCCAACTGGTCGGGCCTGTTGCCCCGAAAGAATGATCACCCGTTTTATTTTTGGTCCGCGGTGTCCACAGAATGCGGGTCATATCAGACCGCAGATCAAGGGTCTACACTCATTGGCAAGATAGACCGTAGCTTCTCCTCATAGACCCTTGTCCACAAGAGCAACGATCTTGAAATTAATTTGTTGTCAAATTGGCTGCCAATGAAGATTTTTCATCACCGGTGAAATGTGCTGCAGCACCTACCCTTCCAAACCTGGACTGTGTGCAGTCCTATGCTTTCAACAATGGCTCTAAAAGCTGAAATACTGGGACTAAGATTCAGACACTGTTGGGACTAATAAGAAACTTTTGGGACTTATCAGATGTTTTCATCTATTTTTCAAGTCCAAGAATTTATTATGCATAATGGACATAACATTTAAAAATGTGATTTTTGCATAAAATATTCTGACATTAGGATTTCTGTTGCATTCGGGAGTTAAAGGTTTAAATTTGATTTTTAGTTTAGCAATTTTTGTCATGTGCTAATGATTTAATTTTGTTTCTCTGTTTTGTAGTATTGCAAGTATTGTTACTTGTGCAAAGTCTGTGATACTGTTTGTCAGCCTGGTAAGTGCTTGTAACAAAATTTTGATTCTGTCAGCTAATTATTTAATTTATCTTGAAATGGATGTTTTATCTGATAACTAAAAGCATTGACATGTACATGTTTTCTGTATATTAATTAAAAGACTACATTGGATTTTTTGCTAATCAAGGCTTTAACCCTTTGACCCTGGTAGTCCATATAACCAATACTCCAACAGGTTATGAAGCCAAAATATTGGCTTTACGGGATGAAAGAGCTAAGGGCTGTAGTGCTGTATTTGTAGAAGAGAATAGCCTGACTAGCAAGAAAATTATTAATCATTTATTATTTCATTTCATAATCATCTCATTTTACAAGTTGTGTTTCTCTGAAGCCAAGCATGAAACTGATGTCTTTAGATGTGTTGACTGGTGAGCCACTGTACTGTTAGATTTTGGCATTTAATACAGTTATATAATCAATAACGACGGTTTTTATGTTTCATTTTAGGTGGAATCATTGACCGTGTTTCTGCATCAATTTTCAAGTTAGCAGTTTTTTGGTTCTTGTTTTATTTTAAAAATTTTGCATGGGGTCCCCACATATTAAGTCTTTCTAATTTCTGAGGCTGTCTTGAGTAAAAAAAGCTTGGATTAAATGATTGAGTAAATTATTATGATTTTATTTAGCATAATTGAGTTGAATACAAGATCACAACAATGCTGGTTTTGTATGTAATTGCTGTAACCAGTTTTATTTTATATTTTGTAATCGCTGGGCAAATGTGATTTATAAATTAATGTTCTGTAAAATTTTGCTGAGCAGCTGGTTCTACTTTAAGGTTACTAATGGCTTTCCAACTTAAGCAACTAGTTTTATTATTTTGCTCCGACTTCCAAATAACAAAACTTTTTCGTTGTAATTTTAGTGCTCTGCCAAGGTACAATAAGGAAGAAATCGACAAGGATATTGATAATGTCCAAACATGGATCGATAAGAAGAAAGATGAACTTTAAGCAAGAGATCAAAGTTCTCTCTGATGAAACTTGTTTAGGTGTTTACAGTTTTCATACCTTTGTAATTTTAGTTAGATTCAAATGTTTTTGTTTGTTGTTCTGTTTTGGAAATAGTATGATATTGAACAGTTAAGAATTTCCAATCACATTTTACTAGGAAGCAAGTACAGATCCTTTTTGTTTGTTGTAGTTTGCAAGATGAATTGATTTATGTATTTGTTGGTAGAAAAAAATGGGTTTTTTTAAAAGTTTAAATTTGTTACTGATGTTGACTTTTGTATTACTGCAATGTGCTTGTGTTTGACAGATCGTTCTGTTCTTTCGTGTAGAATGCCATGCTGCTCATGTAATCAGTTTGTTTGCAAATTTATATGCAATAAGTTAAGCTCTTCTGTGTACTGTTGCTAGTTTTCCGTAAAAATAGTAAGGTGCAGTGTTATGTTAATGGTTATGTTTCTAAAATCAAAAACTTTCAGTGTCTGTGAATTGGAAGACCAAACAAATGTCTTTAACTAATTACTATGTGAATGTTTATTCTGTATGGGATTTTTAAATAATGCTCTACTCATCAATGTAAAACTCTACAGAGGTCGTATTAGCATCAGTCTATGTTGGTGGTTAGTAACTGGTTACATGCCTAAAACATGCTGTGCGTTTGTTCCCTAATACTGAACCCCAGTTAGTTATCCAAGACTGAACTGATGATACCAAATAAACTATTAAGCGCTTGTCCATATATTACATATGCAAAAGCATATTTTTAACCCCTCATGTTTGCACACCATACATAGGAAAACATCTAAATCCAAACCCCTTCAGTGCGTATGCACTATATGAATGGACTCTAAGGGAAACAGTTCTTCAAACCCGGAGGCTATAATCACTAACATATATAACAGAATATTTGCATAGCGCCTCGTCTGAAGAATTACTTAGAAGCTGCCCACTGTGATTACTGACTATTGACAAAAACAAAAACGAGTTAAAAGTTGTTTCAAAAGAGTGCCAAAGAATCAGCAGTGGCTCATTTATGTATGATGGTGTAGCCTAGGCATGTCAATTGTAAAATTAAAAGTTTATTTTAACATTTTGAAAATTTCAGCTATTTTTGCCCGGTGAACTTAGAAATGGTGGTCAACTTTTGCACAGGCTTCTGTTGTTACTTGACTTGTTTTCAAAATGTCACATATAGGCTATAATGTTCAATATATGGGTACTTGTCGGTTAATTCACTGCCAACCTAACCCAAACCCTATTGGCGTTTAATTAACCGACAAGAACCAATATATGCCTTATTTATTTACGGTTTATATGTTACAGTCAAACTGTGAAACCAGTGATTTCACGAAATCCCTAAACAAGTTAGTCATTTCGTGAAGTCACCATTTCACTTAGTGATTTCATGAAAACGCTAAAAACTCTAGGGATTGACATGAATTTACTGAAAAAGTGGGTGTGGCATTACACAGTTTCACTAAAGGCTCATTCAGGCACTTGATGATTTCATGAACACACTAAAAACTCCAGGAATTTATTATTATTATTATTATTATTGTTGTTATTATTATTATTATTAGTGCTGCCCAAACGATCAATTTTTTAAAGCACGTTTAATCGTGCGATTAAGAAATTAACATAAACAACTTTCAAAGTGGAAGGTTAACGCATGCACAATAAATTGGAGTAGGCTTATAACTACGGCTTTATTAGTAGCATACACAAGAAATTGAAGTATCACTACGGTGTTCATATTTCAGGTTTGCATTTACCTCTTTCGGGATAAGATATTTCTGACAGGCTTCATACTTTTCAAATAACTTCTTCCGAAATTCTTCCTCGTAGCTCTCCTGTGTAGACTGTACCATTTTCAAACCTTAACTGACAGAATCGGCAGGACAACTTGTCTATTTAGAGATAGATGCTCAGTAACTGCAGCCAGCCACTGCCTAGCCCTAGACTAATAATAAAGGTTTCATCTGTTGTTTACCCAAACCGTCATTTTCTATACTAGGACTGTTCCATTTTCAAACCTGTGCCATTTCAAACCTTGCACTGTGCCATTTCAAACCTTTACTGACAGAAGCCTCAACCGTTCCTTTATAAACCTTGACTGATCCATTGTTATCAGCTATGTCGGTCGAAGTGCAGACCGACTACCTGAACAATAGTACGCTCGAATGAGCCTTTAGTGAAACTGTGTAATGCCACACCCACTTTTTCAGTAAATTCGCGAAATCCCTACAGTTTTTAGCGTTTTCATGAAATCACTAAGTGAAATGGTGACTTCACGAAATGACTAACTTGTTTAGGGATTTCGTGAAATCACTGGTTTCACAGTTTGACTGTAACATATATATGACATTATTTCCCCACATGTTAAATTAATATGAAAAGACTGCTTTTTACTTTGTGAAATTTAAAAATCGTAGTTGGGTTCGAAATAAATTTGGGTTTCAAATAAATTTTAACAATTACAAGATGAATCAATGTTTCCTTCTCAGCTATGAAATAACTCGCCTTGTGATAAAAGTGAAAATCTTTTAAAAGTATTTTTTGCATATATAAACGGTTCAAATATCTTTACACACACGGCTAGTCCACTGTGATTGCTGTCTAATCAGTGGTCTGTTTATTGACAATTTGACATAGATCTGGTGTTCGACAGAGAATATTCTAGGATCAGCCATTAAAAATGGTGGGCCTATTTTTCATGGTGGGCCTGGAGCTTCAGCTCCTTCAGCCCCCGTCTTAATATGGCCATGAATGTAAGCTTAGCATCTTTCAGAAAACCAGAGCATAGTAGTATACCATAGCACAGACTCCCTGACCATATATAGTCACAGACTCAGTGAATTATCAAAGTAACGCATAAATATAGCTGTTCAACATTGCAAGCTAATTAAATTCTAATACGTGCTGAACGACAGCTTTAACATTGTGTGTGTGTATACACTATATATATATATATATATATATATATATATATATATATATATATATATATTCAATTTATTTATCTCTCAAAACCAGCATCATTATTATTATTCAGGACGATGTATTCAACGCCGTACGCATAGCTAAGGCTAAAGTCAAAGGCGTCTAACAACCAAAAGAAACTTTAAACAGGTGTGTCTTCATGTTCTTCAAAAACGCTCCTGGCGAAGTTTCCATGGTGACCACCCTTGGCAGGGTGTTCCACAGGATTGGGTTGCCTCTCCGAAAGGATCTGTCCCCGAGGGCAGGAGTCCTGGCCGGAGGGGGGACAAGCAGCGGATTGCGATTCCTCGACCGAAGCTGGGAACGGTATTGTACTGACGGAGCAGGTTGAATCATGTCACGAAGATAGGTAGGACAGTGCGGATCATAAAGTGTCCGAAACGTGAGCCAACACCATTTCAACACAATGCGCTCCGGAATCTTCAGCCAATGGAGTTGATCTTTCAGTGGCTGTGAAACATGGGCATTCCATTTCAGACCGAATATTAGCCGCACAGCTGTGTTAATCACAGATTGGAGGGAGTTCAGTCTCGTCGTAGGCAGACCCAATAAAACACTAGGCCCTATTGCAGTAGTCAATGCGCGACAGGTCCAGTGCACGGACCAAACTGATGGTATCAGGTATATAGGGAGATATCGGCGGATGGTTTTTAGCCTTCTCAGATGGAAGTCTAGAATCCCAGCCTGGAGACATTGGCGATATGCCCCGAGAATGAGAGTCTCATAAATTATAGTACTCCAAGAAGCCGCAACTCGGTTTTGGGGACTATTTCCACGCCGTCAGCCCAGACCGACTCACGTCGAATCAGGTGTTGGCCCCGCGGGCTACTAAACCAAAGCAGTTCCGTTTTGGTCGGGTTTAGCGCTAGCCGGTTTTCATCGGCCCACCGCCGAACCAAGGAGATACAGGCGGAGATGCGAAATATGGCCCCATCTATTTCAGATGGGAGACATGAAGTGAGCGCCTGCCAGTGGCGTAGCGTGACTTTTGGGGGCCCGGGGGGCATCTTTGTCATGGGGGCCCCAAAGTTCCAAAGTTTCGGGCTGACGAGCAAAAAAAAAAAGAAGAAAAAAAAAGGTCGCCGGCACGTTCACTTCTATGGTTAGGGTTAGGGTTAAGCCTAACCCTAACCTAGGTTAACCTAACCTAACCCTAGCTTAGACCCTCTTTGGGCCCCTGCCCGGGGCCCGGGGCAGTCAACAAAGTGCCCCCTGCCCCCCACGTTACGCCACTGGCGCCTGCATATCGTCAGCATTGGCAAGGGGTAGCCCCACACCTTTCAATGACACGACAGATGTCGGCCACGTAAAGTATGAACAAGAGCGGCCCCAGGACTGACCCTTGAGGCACCCCACAACTGACCCTACGTGAATCGGACTTATGACCCAACCAGGTGACCGACTGGCTACGATCTGACAGGTAGTTCCGGATCCAATCAAGAACTGGGCCTTTGATCCCATAGGTGGTATTGAGACGTTTGAGCAGGATGTCGTGGTCTACGGTGTCAAATGCCGCTGAAAAGTCCAGCAGACATAAGAGCGCAAGGCGGCCGTTCGAGACCGCTTCCACGATGTCATTATAGATCCGGAGCACCACTGTCTCTGTGGAATGTCCCTTGCGATATGCCGACTGGCCCGTGGGCATAAGGCCATTCCTGATCAGATAGGCAACAAGCTGGTCGTTCACTGCCCGCTCCAACAATAATATTTCGCAAGAAAAGGGAGGTTCGCAACCGGGCGAAAGTTGCCGGGCTCACTCGGGTCCAAACCCTGCCGCTTGAGATGTGGCCTAACCTCGATCTGCGCTCTTCCGCCGTGCAGGGAATTCGAACACTACTCGTCAGCGAGACTGACAACAGAACCGCAATGTACGGGGCTAACTTCCCAATAACTGCTTTCAAAAGCCACATCGGCATTGGGTCAGCAGCACACTGCTTGTTTGGCGCCTTAGTCACTATAGCGATGAGTCGATGACATCCTCAGGTGAGAGTGGAGAGAGTGAGGTCAGCTCGCACCCTGGACCCGTCGCATAACCAGCAGGGTCAGCTCCGGCTGTTCTCTCCCTGACCGCCGAGACTCTACCGTCCAAGAAACTATGATAGTCATCCGCTGAGAATAATAATAATTTAAGATACATAATGATGCAAAAAGAAAAAAGATATATATATATATATATATATATATATATATATATATATATATATATATATATATATATATATATATATATATTACAGTGTATATATATATACATTAAATTGTACGAGACGGACAAATCTTAATAAGTTGTAAAACAAAAAGTATGAGTACACCTAAACGGAATCGCTGTACCATTCATAAGATTCGATTAAACTCTTTAAGAATAAGCACTAATGCGGTGCTACCAATAAAGCGTTATACAATAGGAATTCGTGGCTTTGAGGCCTTTGACTTACTTACATAAAGGCAAGCCACACACGGTGAGTCGGTGACACGTGATTGAAGCGAAGTGGGTACGGTATCGACGGTTGACCTTGTTAATTGAGAATTATTTTATAATCTTATTATTTCTTTATAATCGATTTAAGACGTGAATTAATTTGTTTTCGTTTAGGAGAGAGGATGCTGTTCGATAGCTTCGTCCGTTCCTGTGGGATCTTGTCGAGTGTTGGCAGAGTTCTAGCTGGAGCCTCTCGATCGGCTATCCCATGGTGCGATAAGAAAGTGGCTAAAATATTTTATACTTTTTCACTATATAGGATTCATTAAAGACAAGTTACAAGTCCTTGGACCGGGTTCTGGCCTTGAGTCGGGGATATTTTTACCCCTAACACGCTCCCCCCCAATTTGAGGTAGACACACCCCAAAATTTCCTAATCTAAGAATCGTATGTAGCCTGAATAGCTCCCGAACACCCCCAACTTTATTTGTCTGATGACCTTTTTTGCTTGTCAGTCTTTTTTGAGACCAGATAAAGTTTTTTTGCTTGTCAGAGTTGTTGAGGCCTGAAAAGGTTCTTTTTTGCTTGTCAGACTTTTTTGAGAGTTGATTTGATAGGTTTGTGGGTTTTTTGCCTGTCTGACTTTTTTGTGGGATGACTTTTCACACTTATTAGGCAGAGACTCCCAAATTTGACCGAACCCCCCTAAATTCACAATCCTAGAAATAACCCTGCCTTGAGTATAGTCAAGTCCTTGGTTCTGGCCTTGATGGCTGAGTCCATGTTAACATCCCTGATCAGTGCTATCTTCGGGCAAATCACTTACGAGTTGAGAAAACATCTTAATGCAACAGAATACATTCACAAGCAAAACTTTTAAGCTTCCAATGTTTTCTTCCAGAGTAGCCCACTTTAGCTATTAAAAACTAGAAAATAGACAAAGTTTGTTCCAGCATAATGATTCATCTAACCCTTGAATTGTAAAATCCATTCATATTGTTTGTTAATTCAGAGGTTTTCAAACTTTTACAAGCCACATACCCCCTTGGTGTGTCATTGCTATGTGGAAGACCCCAACCCCAGACACAAAACCAATTGACAAATCATGTATGGAATTAGAACATGTGTAGGCCCCTACTACATTAGTACAATACCATAAATACATTGACTACATTCTAATCCAGTCGAGTGCACTGCTTCATACACTGATAAAAAGTACCGGTAATTAGATAATGTAAAAATTCAAAATAGTAACATCAAGTAATTAAGACAGTTATTAAAACTGAGGCAACCTTTGGTCAGTGTGAAGGGTGTGCCTGCTTCGTGCCAGTTTCTACAAACATGGTGGTATGTTCGACAAACATACGCGAATATCAGCCTCTATGTTCAATCGTGATGTGTATTTGATTTTAATGGCAGTGACTGCAGAAAAAGCACAAGTAGGCTGTTCTAAATGGTAGAAGAAGATTGATGGCTTTCTCAGACAACAGGGAATATTCCAGAGAACTTGCTATCCAGAATGAGTGACTTTCTCTTGAACTCCTAGTGAAGTGTTCTGTCAGATAATAATTCAGCCAGTTCTTGTCCAATAAATCGGTCAACTGACATTCAAATCGATTTTGAACCCAATCATACATGCTTATGTCATCATCTCCGATATACTTATGGAAGTAATGTGACAACCATTACATATTCTTAGACATTTAGCCTTTCTTAAAATAGCTATGGTTAAGGCGAATGATCTAAAAAAAATTAAACTTTCCCTTGCCATATTTGTGGACCCTTTGGCACCTTGCTGCAGACCCCCCCCCCGAGGGTCTGTGGACCACAGTTTGAAAACTATGGCTGCGCTAACCGAGTAGTTTAGGAGTCGAGTAGCTTAGCGAGTACTCGCGTAAAACCGGAAATACATGATTTGCAAACGTTATACATCACATAATGCTTATTATTTGCCTCATGGCCCTCATTTAGCCAAAGCAGAACATTAGATACAGTTACATATCAATTTTTCGGATATTCAAGCGTTTTCAAATTTAGTATAACAGAAGTTACAGAACAGAAACTATTCTACCGCTACTGGCAAAAATATGAGGTCTTCACTAGAGTTGGCCCACTGTGGACAACATCTTAACTAACTGGGGCATAACGAATAAGAATAACCTAAATAAGACTGATTAATAATTATTTGTAACAAATAACAGTAGGCCAAATTTTAATGAAATTCTTTGGTTATTCTTTATTTATCTATTCTATTCTTTATTTAGTTATTCTATGCGAGTACTCGACTCCAAAAAATTACTCGACTCCAATTTGGAGTCGAGTACTCGCATTACTCGGCACAGCCCTATTGAAAACCACTGTATTAATCAATGTCTGCAGTAGATCTGCCCAGACTAGTTTTGTGTTTATGCCAGAAAGCAGTCAGGGATAAATTATGAACGGAATCAAATTACTCGGACTATATTTTGATATTCATTGAATTTTCTCTTGTATAACCAAAATCTGGAGGAATCCTAACTTGCCAAGTAAAATTGATTGTCATTGTAATGTATATGTTTTGTCATAAATATTAACCAAGACAAGTTTGCAAACTTTTTTAGGTATCGAGGCTTCTATTGTGGAAATACACTATCTATGCTGCCGTATAAAGGGATTGATTCCACTCGATCAATTATTCTGAAAGTTCATGGCCATGCCAATGATGTTAGTCTCATCCCAAGCCTTTATCAACAGCAGACAAGAACTGGTTGTAGGGTAAACTACCGTCCAAATGCTGCAAAAAGACTAAAAAAACATGGTATTCAAACTAGACTTTCAAGAAGAAGGAGCATCATAATGCTATGGAGAAAAGTGCTCAAAGGCAGACATACCTTGTCGACATAAATGTCAAAAACACTTGCAAACAAAGACTGCTGGAAAATAGTTTTTGTTGTTAAAATTGCTGATAATTATTAGCAAATAAAATTAAGATACTAACAAATATTGATGATGGTAGTTTTCAGTACCCAATGTTTACGGTCTGTTATTTATGATGGCCACATACAATGGCCGCTTTTTCTTCTTTAGCTACTGGTACACATTAATGATAAATTGTTTTTATATTTTGGTCAGCTCCTCTCATACTAAAGTACAATATTGTTGTAGAAATTATTAGTGTTAAGCTACGGTTCCATTAGGAGATTTACCGGGATATATCCCAGTACAAGCTCATTGCATTGTCCAGAACAGTACACGATCGATCCTATGTTAAAAAGGAGTCACACCTATTGTAAAGATGGCGCAGACATGATTGTTGCAATTGGGGTATTGAAGTGCATTTAAAAGCTGCATTTTTTATTGCAAAGAAGTTAGAAAGGGTGATGTTGTGGATGCTATTTTGGAAAGTTCTTTGCAAACACATCTTAATGTCACATAACCATTCAAGCTGACTTAGCAGTCAATCTGGCAATGACCTACTAAACTGGAAGCTGATTTGTTGAACGGCAAAGATATCTAGCTGAATTATCCACTTGAATGTGCAAACGCATTCACTCAGTCATATCCAGGTGGTATCCCCCCCTCCCAAATATTTTGCAGATATATTTCTAAGTGGAGTGCCCGTTATTTAACCACAGCTTATCATTCATGCAGATATTGGCCAGGTAACTACTGTAACTGCCTAAGGGATATATCCCCTAATAGAGGTGCAGCTTTAATAGTACTTAGCCTTTCACAATAATTCTTGAATATTTTTACAGACACTTCAGTGGCCTAAATAGAAGAAATTTAAAATAGACTGCACCTTGGTCACTCAGGCATTATAAAATAACTACAGTAATTACTGAAGAATAGGCTTTATATGGCATTGCACAACAGGTTTCCATATTATCACCAAAGTCAAGCACACCGAGTCTGGCTCATACTTGGATGGGTGACCCAGGATCGAGTTGTGGTGCTGGTGGTAAACCAAGTTGTTCATCACTTCAATGTGGATAAATTGGTAGCAGTGTTAAGCCGTAAAGGTAAAATGCAAGTTGTAACTTGTAAGCAACCTGCATTGCTGCTTACGTATGGGACTAACTTTGCCTTGTTTTGATTACTGAAGCAGCAGTGAAATTCTATAAGAAAATTCAAAATACAAATGCTAGTTCAGAAACTTTTCCTTCTGTAAATTAACAATTTACTTTATGTTGTGCCACTTGAAAGAAATGTGCTTAGTTAAACAAGTCAAACAGTGATGTAATAAAATGTAACATTGAAGTCTGATGATATTATGAATCTAGCAAACTGCAGTAATATTACAATATTCTTGTTACATCAAAAAGTTCAGGTAAGTAAAGTACTTTAAACAAACAGGCAAGTGGTAACTTATATACACTGTGGTCAAGGCACAATGATGGTCACTTGTTTTGCTTAGCCGGAGGCATTTGTGAATAGCTGAGTGGTCGTCTGAAGAGCAAAATGTGTGGCTCTTAACAAAATAACAAAAACATCAAATTAATTTAAACTCAGCAATGCATTGCTATATCCATACACTTACATCTTGCAAATTATATATGTACAAGTTTAATTTCAAAATACCGATAATTATTTAAAGAAGCACAAAGGTGCATATTGCAGAAGAGATAATATTTGGTTGTTTTTTACTGCTTAGTTGATAAATGTCATTGCATATTATAATTACTGTAAACTCTTGAGTATAGTGCAACATTTTTTAACACACAATTTTCCATAAAGTTAGGGTCATTGCCGCATATTATTTTCATATAATACCAAACTTAAATAAATTTTGACTGGTTTTCCCCAAACACTTAATTTTACCACACTTTCCTTATCGTTTAGCATATCATTTGAATGACAAAGCAGGTGGAATTAATGAGGCAGATAGAAATGGAGACATATTTGTAAGGAGAGGGACAGGTGGGGAGAAGGGATGATGTGGAACAGCATTGGGGGACCATCCATATAGTACGTACGGCCGTCATACGCACTGAGGTGAATTTGAGATTTAGGCGATTTTTGCGTACGGAAGTGTACGGGGGAGGGGTCACGACTGAATTTGTACGTACACACATTCAAATTTATAAATAAATGGTATATTCACACAAACATTTGATTTGAACAAAATTACTTTTTCCAAAGTTGGGATTGGGAATCATGGTAACCATAACCCCTCTTCAGAAAATCCTGGCTACACCATTGAAATAATTAATGACAGTCTAACATTGGAATCTCTGTTTGATTTGATACCAGGGTACACATTCTCCCATTCATTACAGTAAACACAGGCTCAGGAACTTCTACCAGTGAATATCTTGACATTTGCAACATTCACAGTTCTATCAGCAATAACTAAGCTTAGCAGTGGTCATTTACCGCCTATGGAGATTTAACCCCTTAACCGGGATCCCCGAGCCAGGCTCGTCATGTAAGTTTAGAGGCGTTTCATGAAACGCACGTGATGTATCAGAGACATTTTATGCTGTAAATCACTTTAGTATCCATCAATTCGCTAGATAGCACCTATATTTCAGTTAGAAAGAGGAATAAAAACACTAAACAATGGTGTACACCTCATCTTCTTAGCTCTTATATAGCCTGAAATATCGCAAATTCAACAAAATAACAAAACTTTTTCAAAATTCATTGCTAACTTCTATTGTGACAACGGGATGCTCGGCTAGAATTGACATATCTTTACCAAATGTTGACCAATTTTCAAACTTTTTGGTTTATTTTGTTCCACTGACATTCCTCTACAACGTTGCCACTGACCAAAGTGGGGTGACTGCTGAAAATTTTGCTACGGAGCTTCGAAAAAAGTTTCTTGAGGGATTTTATTTTAAGCTGTAGAGTGGACCCTACCCCCAAATTTCTTTGTTTGGCACGGATGGTTAGAAAGAGGAGTAAAAAGGCTAAACAATGGCATATACCTCATCTTCTTAGCTCTTATATAGCCTGAGATATCGCAAATTTCAAAAAAATTACAATTTTAATTTTTGAAGAACGTTTTTCCCAAAAATAATTTCCCCGGTACGGTCACAGTGTCTAAAAATTTAATCCCCGGTTAAGGGTGTGCATTGATTTTACCTTTTGATCAGCAGTCCAGAAAACCAGGTGCATTATAATTGTGTGTGCATTATAGAAGATTTTTACAGTAAATGATTACTTTAATTCAGGGTTTTCCAAACTTGTTGGGACCGTAGCCCAATTAAGTGGTTTTTTAATGTGCGGCGACCCTGCAAATGTAGTGTCAAATAAAAGTGGATAAAACACTAATCATTTTAGACCTAATAGGCCTACAAGCTTTGAATGGATTGCATGTATAGAAATTTCTTAAACAAAACCTGCTTGCAACATTGCAAGGCTAGTGACATTATGGTGTTGGTTAAAAAATGACACTTGACTCTAATTTCACAGTACCCCGCGACCCACTGGACTGAGCCCTCTGACCCACTTTTGGGCCGCGACCCACAGTTTGGGAAATGCTGCTTTAAATAGATCTTGAGTCAAGTTGGCCTGTTTTGATAATTGGTCATTTGCTACCCCAAAATGGGGCGGGAAGACGGCAGAAGTGATTACACGCTGGGCAGGCACGCCGACAGAACAGGTTCAATCCCTGTAGGAGCCCATAAGGTCGACTCAGCCTTATTCACCAAAGGGCGGTTGTAACATCAAAAACTGAGTAGCAATGGCGACATTGCAAAGGTAACCATAGGTTTGGCAGAATGACTGGCCATTGTCCGCCAATGAATGGTTTAGCCACCTATGGGATGATGGTCATGAAACCTGGGATCAGCACAGGCACCTATGGGCAATGAGCCTACGGATGAACTTTACTAACTCCAAAATGGATAAAATGACATTTTTTCTGGCAAAGACATGTCATTTTTACTTTTACCTAGAGCTGATATGCAAATAAATGAAACGGCTGGAAAGAAATACGCACCAGGTTCATGAAACATATAGTGTTGCCAGCCTTGACTTTGCTGAACACCAATGCCTCGCCATTCCTCTTCTGACATTAAATGATTTTTCGGCACAAGTTTCACCATTTCCTTTGGAAGCATGACGTGCCTAAATTAACATGAAATTACCATGCCTAGAAAATCCACTTTAGGGATAATGTAGATGCACTGTCATAGCACGACGGTTCACATACTAACACAATTACTGTTTACAGTGCCATTTAATCATCTCCTGTATATACCAGTAACCTTTATTTAGGATTAGAGGGGTCATTGCATAATTACATAATGCTGGAAATAGCCTTTTTTGAAAAATATAGCAATTAGTAAGGGGTGAGAAGGTAGCAGAGTGGTAACAACACTGGGCGATGGAGCAGAAGGTCGAGATTCGATTCCCGCAGGAGTCCTAAGGTCGACTCAGCCTTGCTTACTCACCAGAGGGCGGTGGTACACTGAGGAGCAGTGTTAATCTGTGAGGTAATATGTGGGTCTGGGGAAAGCAATGGCAATCTACCCCAGATTAATGGATTATACCACCTACGTCGCTGATTGCCTAGACCGGAGATAAGCGCCGGAACCCAACGCTCGGACTCGAGTACAGGACCTACCTTTACCTTTTTTAACAATTAGAAACGTTTTAATAGACCCACCTCACCAGTAGGTAACAAGTATGCCATCATTAATATGCTACATTGCATATAGATACGTTTTTATAATGCCATCTCCCTGCTGTTTGATGGCATATATTAACATTAAATGTAATGTAGTATAATCATGGACACTATCCCCAAATCTCTAGCTGTAGCTCTTTACCATTATTATATCAGTTTTTAAAAGGCGTCACGTAGTGTTAGCTCGCACCCACCCACTTAACGTTTTGAATTAGTCCAAAATAGAGCTCTAAAAGGGCTATTTTGGTTAATAAATTTCATAATATGTCTAGTTATGCTCATGGTTTTAGATATTTTAAGAGCTACTTGTTCAGTATGGGTTTTCCAGTTAATATTTTGGTCAATTATTACTCCAAGATTTTTTGGTAGATTTATTTGAACTATTTTTATGTTATTTATTTTTAATTTAATAATATTGGTAGGTATCATTTTATGTCTGGAGTGAAAAATGATATAGTTTGTTTTATCAATGTTTAGGAAAAGTTTATTATATTGTAACCATGTTGAAATTTTGATGAGTTCATCATTACTTTGAGATACTAGTTCATTTATATTGTGATTACTAGCTATTAGAATTGTTGTATCAGCAAATAATATAAATTTAAGCTCTGTAAATTGGGAAGCTGTTTCAAAATCAAGCAAAAATCAAGATACAAATAAAGCCTATAAAATATTTCTCGATTCTTACCAAAATATTTATTTTAATTCTTTCCCATTAATAGCAAATGATTCTAAAAATTCAAAATATAAAAAACCATGGATGACTCCTGCCTTATTTAGATCTATGATAATTAAATCAAAATTATATAAGAAATATATTAGTAATCCCTCACCTGAAAATAAAAAGATTTTCAATACTTATAATAGTAGGTTCAAAACCTTAAGAAAAAAGCAGAAAAACCTATTATCAAAATAAATTTGAGGAAGCATCAGATAATAATAATAAAACTTGGAAATAAATAAATAAAATTTTAACAAAAGCAGTAAAATTGAATATCCTCAAATCACTATGAATGAATTAGATGAAAATGTAATTCGCCTCACTGCTACAATAACGTTGAAAACTGGTAAATAATGAAGAGGCTTGATATTCTCATTGTTAATGGTTATGCAGTAAAATCTTCCTATGGTGAGTATTTTCACTAGACAAGTAACGAAACGTTCATGGGCAAATAGAACAGGTTGAAATTAAACATCCCGAGGGCAAAATGTTTTGTGAGCAAAAGTTCAGTTATTGTGTATGTCAGGTTAGCAAAATCTCCTGAATATTAGATTACTGAAATTTCAGCCATATTTATCCCTTCCTCACTGATCATTATATGGTAATGTCAATAGCAAATGACTTGTAATATGTTGTTGGTCAGCGTTCTAAATTATTTCTGCTTACTTTCGCTTGTATTTTAGTGTTCTAAATTATTCAAGCCATTGTGAAGTATATTTTGGCATTCTAACTTATATAACTCATTGTTTTTCAATTATTATGGCAGGCGCATCTGAATTGAACGTCTGAATTATTGAATTAATTGTGTATTTCTATATAATTAATTGCGTATTTCAATCATGGTGAGGCGTCCAAGAGCAAATCGAACAGCAATAGTTGCTGCTGATGAAATTATGGACGGACGTCATGTATGTGGAGAAATTTTGATGATTCCAAGGCTGTCGGTCGAAATGACCAATAATGAAAGTGCATTTTGCTGGTTAGCCAAATGAAGGTTGCTGTGTAATACTGCCTTTACAATACATGCAACATTCCATGTCAGTTGCAGAACTACCAACAAGGATTGGATGGTAAACATTTGGGCACGTCAAACATGCAGTTTTTGAATGAGTGTATGGGAGGGCTCATATTTTACAAAAAGGTCATCTTTCATCAGGCAGATTGTTATACTTTTGAACTGCTGGGCACAATATATGCCCAGAATTTTTCAGCACGACAGGCTTACATTGATAATGAAGGAACCATCATAGACTGGTTCAATTTCTGTTGTGAGGCAACCTGCAAGACACCTTGAAACAGAAGTCACAAAGTCACAGAGATAGGAGGCTTTGATGGCAATGGAACTCCTATTGTGGTTGAGATGGACGAATAAAAATATTTTCACAGGAAGCATCATCGCGGACAGTGGACGTAGGGCCACTGAGTGTCTGGGGGCATCAAGGAGGAACCGGTAAATGCTCCCTTTGCGTTGTTCTAGATTGCCCTGCTGTCACTTTATAACCACTGATACTACAACATATACTTCCAGCAGCACACATTACCTCTGACGGTTGGGCATCCTATTGCAACATTGCTGAACTTGGTGGCAGAATTTATCAACATCTGGTTGCTGGATGACCCCGATATCCATGCCCAAAGCATTGAAAATTTATAGATGAGGGCTAAGTGCAAGCTTCGCAGACAGATTGGAACAAGCCGCACTTTGTTCCCCTCTTGCATTTCAGAATTTCAATACAGGTGCTCAGTTCTCAATGGTGAAGATGTGTTCTCGCATTTTTGAGCGTAGTTTCGCGACTAAACAGCGTTATTTGAAATTTCGTGACTATTGGAAGTTACTGTGTTTTTTAAAAAATAATTGTATTATTTCTAAATGATTGAAATAATTTAGAACGCTAAAATTCAGTGTGGTAATTTAGAACGCTAAAATTAGTTTTACCCGCTTAGTAATGCTTAAATAATAATTCCGACGGTTTCCTTGAGCACGACGGCTGAATGTCCCGTCTCAAAAATTGCCAGTAGAGGAGGGTCATCAACCACCACCACCAAAGGTCTGGGGTCATCGTTCATTACTAAAATCCGATGAGTTTCTGCTGACGAATTCGCCGTTTACCTGTATTCGTATTCATCGTCCGTATATTTGTCAGAATAGTAGATGTCCTTGTGCGACATTTGATGCGAATTTCTGAGATTCTTGCGAAATGCACTTGGTTAAGAAAACAGCCTTTCGCTTATTGCGCGCTTCAGTTGAGGACCAATCAACAACTGCACCGACCAATTATCAACAGTGATGCCAGTCAACTTTTTGAAAAAAGCCCAGATGGCGTCTTAAAAAAAGCCCAGAAAAGCCCAGATTTGCAAAACAGACTCTAATCTTTCGTCACTGGGACTCACTGCTATATAAAAATCATTAAAAATGTACTGTCGGTCTATGTATTTATTTAACAATCAAAATTATAGACTCAATTAAACTGAAATATTCGAATAACAGCGTAATATAATCATATGAGAAAGTTAGAAACGAACTCTGGAAATTGAAAAAGTGTCAGACTGTCAGTGATATAATATCATGTATTCATGTAACATCAGTGACATCACATGTGTAAAATGTTCAATCTTCATAATGCATTGCTATTGGCAGTTTGGGTTAGGGCTAGGTAGGTTTAACACGGGAGTCTGGACATTGGAACAGTCACCGGTAAGTCCTAATCATTCCCGCCTCGTTCCTGTCTTCGCCCCACCCCCACCCCTCGAACTAGAGTGTCAGGAGCAGTCACCACTGCCCACCAGCAGCAGATACAATAAACTAGATCATCAAGTCATCAACTCATCACTAGATTCACTACATTCCTCAGGTAATCCGATACAAAAATCCAGCAAACCGGTATGTGACCCAGACCCTTTACATAGCAACACTCCATTAAGACCCTGTAGCCACCCTCCATTAAGGCCCTGCAGCTCTGCAGGTGACAGGTCCAACGGACAACGTGTCAACGTCAGTTAGGTGACTTAGGTCACAGCGGGAGTACAACGGGAGTAATTACGGGACAGACACTTGAGATTTGAGAACTTGAGACAAGCTCAGGCAAATTGAGACAACGGCTCAACGGAAATGACTGAGATTCACTAAAACAAATGCATTTTCAAGAACTTTTTTAAAAAGCCCAGATTTCAGCAAAAAAGCCCAGCTCCCCAGACGAGGTCCGAAAAGCCCAGATCTGGGGAAAAAAGCCCAGCACTGGCATCGCTGATTATCAAGCGCTAGTGTAGACAGCAGCTGGTGGGTGATTTTGACTGATTACACCAAAAACAACTCAATAAAGTATCTGTCAGACTGTCCTACATAGGTCCATTTGTCTAAGCCACATAAAAGCACGATATTTATTTTGTGTTTGCTCCACATCCATGTTTCACTGCCATTATTGATTTATTGATTTCTTAATTATTACATTTTCGGTTAATAGTTTTTGTAAAATCGGTTAAATTTGGCCTATGTTCAAATTTATTAGTTTCCTATTGCCCAGGAACGTCGGAACGAATTTTCAGCAGGGTGCAGATTTTCCCGATATAAAAGTTGTGACAAGAGGAAAAATTTGTCTCTGAAAAACCCTGACAAGCAAAAAAGGTCCTCATTGCCTTTGGGGCTGTCCATTAATTATGTCAACAATTTTTGGGCAATTTTTGACACCCTCCCCTTTGTCAACAACTGTCAACTTTCACTTACCCCCCTCCCCCCCCCAAGATCAATGACAGGTTCCAATAACAAGGCTATTATTTTTGGTGGTGATGACCATTTAATCCCCCTTTTTCTCATCGAGTGTCAAAATGTATATACGCGGTGGTGATGACTTTTTTGCCATGCTTTTTTCCATTGTAATAAGTATAGTATTCCATGAAATTTCCTATTTTTGATTATTTGTAAAAAGTGAAATTGTTGACGTCAACTTCTCTTGACCCCCCTCCTCTGTCAACAACTGTCAAACTTTTTCAAACCCGGCCCTCTCCCTAAATGTTGACGTAATTAATGGACATGTAGCCCTTAAGTGTTTTTAATTTTTTGGCTTATGAGGATTTAAAGGATTTATAAATAATAGAAGAAAGAGATATGACGAGATGTTTTGTTTGTCAAGGCTTTTAGGGGAGAAAGTAAAGGGGCTGTCCATTAATTACGTCAACAATTTAGGGGGGTTGAAAAAGTTTGACAGTTGTTGACAGAGGGAAGGGAGGTCAAGAGAAGCTGACGTCAACAATTTCACTTTTTACAAATAATCAAAAACTAGGAAATTTCATGGAATACTACCTATTATAATGGAAAAAGCGTGACAAAAAGGTCATAACCATCACATTTTGACACTCGACGAGCAAAAAAAGGGGAAAATGGTCATCATCGCAAAATATTAACCTTGTTATTGGGACCTATCATTGATCTGGGGGAGGTCAAAAGTTTTTGACGTAATTATGGGGGGTTAACTGAAAGTTGACAGTTGTTGACAAGGGGTGGGAGGGGTCAAAAATGCCCAAAAATTGTTGACATAATTAATTGGACAGCCCCTTTCACATTAGCTATAAGCACCTATAGGAATATGGAGCTGCTGCGTCGCCGCTTTTGAAAGCGCTATGGAATTAACGAGATTTTGCTTGCTTACTTACTTACTTTCAACGACAAGTCTGGACCAGTACCAGGATCACATCATCACAGTTAACAGTTAAGTTGAGTTAACATAACGTCTTCATAGTGTAAGTGTCGAAAATGCTGTCTCACACATTTGGCACAAATATGTTGTCGTGAAAAGTAAGTAAAGTAAGTAAGTAAAGTAAAATCTCGTGGATTTCTATAGCGCCTTGGAAAGCAGCACAACAGTAGCTGCTTATTCTTAGGCGCTCAGCCTCTCTTAAAATAGCTATAGGAAAGGTGTGGGATCAGCCAGGCAATAGTCAATATCCGAAGGGCAGTGAGGCTAGGTTGTTACAGCTATGGCGGAAATGATTTAAGAAACAGGAAGGATTTAAGCTTAGACCTGAAGACTTGAGGAGATAGTGCAGGAATTATAGGAAATGAGGAATCAGATTTTATTGTTTTAAAGTGTCCAAGTGTGCGAAGGGAAGCTGGGATCGAGTTCCAGAGTTCAGGTGCAGCGTATGAGAAGGCACGATTGCAAATTTTCAGGGATGATTGATTTAGCGGGCGTGACAGAGTGAGATGAGATGACGAACGTGTGGGTCGAGGAGGCTGAGGGGCTAATAGTGACCTAAGGTAGACAGGTTTTGATGACTGAAGTGAGCTATGTGTAAGTGTTATTACACTGGTAAACACAATTTTTGTCACAGAATCGCTCTGGTCTGTTCCATATGTAGTTTTTCACGTAGTTTCCAAATATGTAATCAGAATTTTTCCATCACCCATACTTCAGGAGATATCGTCTATTAAAGAATATACCTTACTGTGAAATAGCCAATGCAATTTTATTTCAGTAAACCGAGGTAGTATACAAAAAAATTTCATCATAACCAATTATAATATATTATTGTATGTTGTCAGCCACAGCAGAAATGTTGAGTCATGTTGTTATAATATATCCAGGCCCTTTGTTCTATTTGTCTGGCTGATACAAGCAGAAAACGATGGGTCATGAATTGTGTGTTCTATTCTGATATGAGCAAGTGTGACTTGTATTATATTGCTTGAAATAAGCCCCATCTGGTGTGAGCTTGCCTAAATCTATTTAATATAGAGCACTTAGTTAATATAATTTAAGGGTTATTTGTTCTTTTTAGTCATTTTGAAATGCCTAGAAAGTGTACTAATCATCCAGATTCCTTTTGCTACATTTGCGGTGATGTTACTTTTAAGAAGCAAAGAAGGCGTTTTACTCCGCTTGTTAAGACATGTTATAAGCTGTACTTTGGATGTGAAATTGGCGATTAGGACAAATACAGGGCCTCTCATTTCAGCTGTATAACCTGTGTCAGACTCCTAACAGGTTGGGTCAAGGGTGTTAGACACATGAAGTTTGCTGTTTCAATGATCTGGCGGGAACCAAGAGATCACTTGACATACTGTTACTTTTGCCTTACAAACATTGCAGGCATTACTTCCAAATCACAACAAACTGTCAATTACCCAAATTTACCATCTGCCATGAGGCAGAAAAAAGTATGAGGCAAAAAATATTCATGATCCACTTGTGGAGCCGAATAAAGTATATCTACCTCCTCTCCATATAAAGTTGGGTCTCGTGAAGAACTTTGTAAAAGCCATGGATAGAAGTGGACTAGGATTTGCATATCTTAGAAATACATTTCCACAAATAAGTGAGTGTGAAAATCAAAGAAGGATTTTTGTAGGGCCTAATATTAGAAAACTGATGAAAGATGAAAACTTTGATGCTCAGTTGAATGACACTGAAAGAGCTGCATGGATTTCCTTTAAGATTGTTTGTCGCGACTTCTTGGGAAATAACAAGGCAGCCAACTGCACAAAATTAATGGATACTCTATTGAAATGGGATGTAACATGTCTTAAAAATGCACTTTTTGCATTCACACCTGGATTATTTTCCTGCAAATCTAGGAGCAGTAAGCGATGAACATGGAGAAAGGTTTCATCAGGACATTTCAGTAATGGAAAATAGGTACCAGGGCAAGTGGAGCTCCATTATGCTAGCAGACTATTGTTGGACTCTTAAAAGGGATGTTCCTGAGGTACAATATCGTAGAAAATCATATACAACTACCTTTTAGGAGACTGCAGGTTACAATATTCATATAACACATATAATGTTATATGAGAAATATAGTAGAAATTTAAACTACGTGTCACTGAAAAATGTTACGTGATGGAGAATTTCTAAGTACATATCTGAATTCCTTGCAAAAAACTGTAATAGAATCAGACTTTTTCATTTCTGTGACAGAAAATTTTTTTTATTTTGTTGACTAGTGTTATCTTATATTGGATACGTTCAGTTATTTTAAGCCAATGTAATGATTTTAGTATGGGGGAAATATGGGAGAATTTAGGTGACTTAGTAACAGCACGAGCAAGTGCATTTTGTATTGATTGCAATTTGTTGATAGAGGCTTTGGGAAGGTTATAGTAGAGGGAGTTACAATAATCTAATTTGGAGTGGACTATTGAAGTGGCAATTGTGGAGGCAGTTTTAGTATCTAGGCAAGGACGTAGGCGGCGAGGTCACGAATATGAACATAGCAGGCTTTTGATAATTGGGAAATTTGTGATTCAAGTTTAGAAAAGAATCAAATTTGAATCCTAGATTTCTAGCAGTTGGAACAGGGATTATTGTGGTGTCAGAAGCCAAAACTAGTTTAGGATTGTCAATTTTTTTGAGTTGTTGGGGTAGTCCAATTAAAAGAAACTCTGTCTTAGAAGGGTTAAGAGCGAGGAGATTAGATGACATCCAAGCAGAGATTGATGAGAATGCAGATTCAAGCTCAATAATAGAAGCATTGAATGAAAGAGGTGAGAAGGAAAGGAATAGCTGAGTGTCATCAGCATAGAGTTGGTGATTTAAATTGAGGGAATTGATTAAAGATGAGAGTGGTGTGGTGTAAAGGCTGAACAGTACAGGCCCAAGAACAGATCCTTGAGGCACTCCAAAATCTACAGCGTGAGATAGAGAAATTTGGCTAAGACAGGACACTTGAAAAGACCGGGATTTAAGATAAGATGAAAACCAGTTGTGAGCTATTTCAGATATTCCAAACCAAAGAGAGAGTCGTTCGAGCAGAATTTTGTGATCTATAGTATCAAATGCAGCAGAGAGGTCAAGGAGACAAAGGCCAGTAACTTGTCGGAGACCGATTATGTTAAGAGTCTATCATGAATGTAGGCGAGAACGGTTTCAGTTGAGTGATGTTTAGTGTAGGCAGACTGATGAGCATTATATAGCGAGTTATTTGAAAGGTGTTCGGTCAGTCTGGAAAGCACAATTTTCTCAGTAAGTTTTGATAGAAGTGAAAGATTTGAGATGGGGCGATAGTTATTAAGATCTTCTCTGTCAAGACCAGGCTTTTTAGGAGAGGAGTGACAAAAGAGTTTTTGAATGAAGATGGGAAAGTGCCTGAGGTAAGAGAGAGGTTAATGATTCTAGTTATGATAGGCGTAAGCACGATGGCACACTGTTTGAGTAAAGAAGTAGGTATGGGATCTAGGTCACATTGTTTGTTTGGCAAGGATAGTAGAAGTTTGGATACCTCTTCTTCAGTTGTAGGAGTGAAGCTGGATAAATTGCATGGGGTTGTGGGGAGAAGGGTAATGAGGAGAGGTGGTTTGAGTAATAGTGAAAGACTTAAGGACACTGCGAATCTTAGAGATTTTTGCAGAGAAGAAATTAGCAAAAGATTCAGCAAGTTCTGACAGAGAAATGGATTGAGGAGAGGTTTTGATTCTTTGCGATGGAAAAGATCATTTACGGTTTTCCAGAGCTTACGTGGGTTTGAGCTATTTGTTGAAATGATGTTAGAATAGTACTTCTTTTTGGCAGATGTAAGGGAGATTATGGTAGCGGTTGGTGGCGGAACGAAGATTTAAAAGGTCAGATGGAGAATGTGTTCTATGGTATGTTCGTTCAAGACGTCTACGAAATGACTTGTAAGCATGAATGAAAGAGTTATACCAGGGTTTGCTGTTGTGTGATGAAATAGGTCTTGTGATGATAGGAGCATGTTTATCAAGAAGACTGGATAACACAGAATTGTATTTATTGATCAGTGACGGCAGAGAAGTGGGGTTAATAATTAGTTCAGATGATTTAATGTTGTCACAGAACAAGGCTACGTCAATTTTGTTAAGACGGCGGAATGAGTAGGTGCCACGAGGTGGAGGAGTTGGCGAGCAGATACTTAAAATGGAGAAGATGGGAAAATGATCAGAAGGAGAGAATTGGCTAATTGCTGAAATTGGAGATAGTGATGAAGAAGAAGACGTGATGAGCAAGTCTAAAGTATGTCCAAAAGTGTGAGTAGGAAGAGATATGTGTTGCGTGAGGTTAGTCTGAGTGAGCAGTTGTATGAATTGGATAGAGTTGGGATCATCACACTTATCAACATGTACATTAAAATCACCGGTAATTAAGAACTCATGTGGAGTTGTTGCTGCAGAGCCTAAAAAGGAGGAAAATTCATCGAGGAATGTCGTGAATGAGGTTGAATATTTTGATGATGTTGGGGGGCGGTAAATGTTAAAAATAGTTAGTTTTGAGAGAGGAAGATTGAGAGTGACAGATGAACATTCAAATGAGGAGAAATTAATTGATGAGGAGTTGCTAATTTGTATATGATCGCGAATAAGGAAAGCGGAAAGGCAACAAAATCATGGCTGCCTTGTAAGACAATAACGGAAACTCAGATCTACAAACAGCCAAAACGATTAAAGTGATTTTTCTTTTAACCGATTTGTATAAGCTAGACTAGGAACACATGAAATATCAAATAATTTCTCCTGTTCTTGCCCAGCAAGGTCAGTCATTTCAACTTCAAACGGACTGCGGAGTGCGGACCCCATTGACATCTATAAATAGCCTATAGGCTATTTATAGATGTCAATGGCGGACCCAAATAAAAAGTTCTCAACATTATTCAAGAAATATTCATAAAAATGTTCAGCCAACGAATCCAAATGTTGTCTGACGTCGCATATTATAACATCAACATTGACTAACGATTTTTATTTATATTTAGTTATTTTCCAACTCAGCCCATGCATGGTTATACATAAGTTGTGTATTAAAATTGTTACTGATGTAATCATCCAGGGTTGGAACTTGGAAGTAGCCTATGCCTAAAACTCAGCTGTTTATTTTAGCTTTCCATAAATGGAGCTCCTTTTTGATGCTATCTTGTCATGACTTCACAATAGATGTTTGAATCTCTCCCCTGCAGTGAAAAAGTTCAGTTAATTAATATAATTAATTATATTGAATATATAAATCTGATCAATCATGGATGAAGCACTCATAAGGTGATCAATATATTCTGTCAGAAAAATGCATCATTATGTTCTGTCAGAAATAATATTATGTTGGCACAAATAACCTACTAATATTTCTTCTCGAAGTTCAAATATACCTTTTAGTATTTTGTCACTTGAAATACTCCGGCTGACGGTGTTAGTATATATCTAGATATTATTGTGCAGCTCTAGTATATTTATCCTATGATTTATATTAATTAATGTTATTGATGCCACACATTAATTTGAGTACACAGGCTGTCAATGTTAAAACTATGAATGTTGCTTAATATTTCGGGAGGCTCTCGCGGACCCCGGCCATATCCTCCACGTACCCCCTTCGGTCCGCGGACCACAGTTTGGGAACCGCTGGCTTTTGGAGGATTGATAATTTGAGAGACGTGGCGTTAGTGCGCATGCGTTCATCCGGGCATTTGCCGTGACGTGTCCGTCGCCGTCGGTGAATGGTCGCCGTGTGTTTATACAACAAATCCGGAGATAAAGTAAACGATTTCTGCTTAAATAGACATAAACTGTGAGCACAGGAAACAGATAATTACGCGTCTTTTGACAGAACACTGAACGATTCGCTCAAGTTATTACAGAAGCTCTGTTACTAATTGTTGAGGTTGCGATATTTATGATTGAAATATAAAGTAAACATCGTGAATTTTTATAGCGCCTCGAGAGTGGCGCGACGGTATCGATCTGTTATGTTCTAAAGCGTTCGTCGAATTTTAGAGTAACAGTTGATGCTTTCATATGAATAAGAGATATATATTTGTGTCTCTTCTTAATAAACTGTCAGAGATGCTGATGATGGAATTAAGTGCCAATATTTTAGAATCGCTAGTAGAAACAAATAAAATCACGGTCGGTGATGCAACTCTGTGCGAAGCCAATGCCAATCACAGTTGTGCTGTGGAAGCACTAATTTGATGTTGCCCACCGTGGCTCTAACTTGTTGATTGTTTGGTATAAAATGTGGTAATTAATAGTCATGTTATAGACTAAAGCAAACTATGAGGTTGACAGTGGCAGTGTACAGATTTAACTTGTGCTGCAATATTCAGTGAAGTTATTTCTAGCTGCTTGCTTTCATTGATACTTAATTTATGAAATGTTTTGTGTTGTAGTTCCTTCCACAACACTGTGATCAACAAATGGTGATCCTTGCACAATGAATGTACAGTTAATGAATGGTCAGCCTCAGAGTAGGCATGATTCAAATTCAAACATTGCTTCACAAGATATGTTTCCATATGGAGTTCAAGGAATGGTGCCAGGCCAGCACCAAACACAGGCACCTCAACAGGGGCCGAATCAGAGTGCCTTAAGTGGAATGCCACCACCTCAGCCTAGATTACCAGGACATGGAGGTTAGAAAAATGTATTTTTGGCATAATTTGATAGAGCTGTTTAGCAAACATATATTCTTATATGAAGGAAGGAAAGCAAAAGGTGCACTGATAGGCTGGGGTGGAACCCGGCCCAAGCCCGTTGCCCATACTTTGAGGCCCACCTGGCTTGAAGCTGGGCGAGCCTCAAAGTACGGGCAACAAAAGTACGGGCCCGTAGCCCGTACCTTGCAGCCCGGTCCAAGGTACGGGAGAGCGAAAACTAGTTTAATAAAAGTATAATCTGCTAGCACAATTTTAATTACGATATTCATCTGCAAACTCAAAGTCAAGTAATTTTCATTAATTATATGTTAAAAAATTATTTTCTTAGCTGTTCCCTAATTACAATTTTATTACATCTGATTTGTAGCTATTGTATAATTGTCAATAAAACATCAATATTCTGTTGCTGTTAGGAAAAGGAAAGAAAAAGACAAGACTAAGGAAATATAAACTAATTTATATGTTAACTCTCAACTTGAATTTAGACTTGGATAAGAGTTGACACACTGAGGAAAGGTGTGTCAACTCGCCTCTATTTATGCCTTTTAGTACATGGATAATAAATATGGCACCCAGAGTTTTTGAGCAAGAGTTGCTAAGGATGAATATTTTTCATTCTCTACTTTTTTGGCATTTTGGGCAATTTTTGGACCAATTTTGGCAAATTTTAACATTTTTGAACCTTTTTTGGCAAATTTTGGTCAATTTCTGGCGATTTTTGCACATTTCACATTTCTTTTTTATTTAATACATTATACCTTATTTTTAAAATTTTCTTGGGGGCCACGGCCTCTGCCCCCCAAATGACATCCCCATTTATTAAATGGGTATTAACTAGAGCTGCTAACGATTAATTTAAATTTATTAGTTAACTTTTATAAATTAACGATTAATTAATAGTTAATTTAGATTAAAGCCAAAAATTAAAATTTATGGTGTCATAAGTAACATTTATTAAACGTACTTGTCGAAAATCTAAATAACCCTGGAACATCTCCTTTATATGTCATCATTTAACCAACTACGCAAACAGACAAGTTTGTTGACATTATTTGGTTCAAGTGATGAGTGAGTCTTATTGACAATATACCCGGCCAAGCTGAACAATCGTAAAGTAACACTGACTGGACGATCTGATGAACGACAAAAGGGACTCAAAATACCCTGCTTCGAAGTAGTAGATGATGCTGATGTAGACTGTCTCAGCAAAAGTTTCTGATACTGTAGTGGATGTTTGGTTTGCAGGTGATAAGTAAGCAAAGTGTTAGAACCATGGTAGGCAAACGATTTCTCACAATGGATACAATAAACTTTATCAACATTTTCAACGTTACCGTCAGTCAATAGTTTAAAACCAAAATGTTCGTGTAATCGTCCGGAAATTTGTTTATATTTCTTGGCCTCCATTTTTTTACTTTTTGACTTCCGGTACATTTGTAAGTAAGTGATGGGTCGATTAATTATTTTAAAAATGTATTCGTTAAAAAATTTTAAACGATTAATCGATTAATTAATCATTAACTTTTGCAGCCCTAGTATTAACCCATGCTCCTGACAGTTGTAGAGCCAATGTGCAATAATTATTGTTAATAAAACATTGATATTTTGTTAGCCTCTATATGTCTATGTTCATTAGGCCTCCAGGAGTGCTACTTGTGGAAGAAATTAGAACTATTAATTTATTCAAGAAATATTGTTAGCGCCCAGCCCGTGCAAGGCCCACAGCCCGTACATTTTGCACCCATGGCCCATACCTCAAGGCCCGTGCCCAGGCGCCCAGCCCGGTATGGACTCCACCCCAGCTGATAGGTCTGATGAGAACCACTGTCAAACCTCCAGAACTTCTCTTAATGTCTGCTAATGCCTCCTATTGCCCAAGGCAGTTGCTTATAATATGCAGTCACCAGGCAATTAGTACCCGTTATTTGCTAGAAGATCTAAGATTGGGGACATTTCCTGAAGTTGAAGTTACTATCCTAGCAGCCTTTTCTAGTTTATTTAGTAGTGCTGATATATTTTATAAATCCTATGCATAATTTTAAAGAAATTGTTTGATATTTAGTCACTGGGTGGTAGTTTTAAATGAACTGCAGTTAAGCAAACTAATGTTTTGCAGCTTTGTTTTGTGAATGTAAATACAAACTATCAGCTGGATTCCTGTGATTGTGACACTATAGATTTTGGTTTTATGGTTTGAAGCACTAACATTTGTGGATGTTTAAATTAGGATATTAAATTCATTAAAGTCAAAAGTCAAAGTCCTTCCCAAACCTCACGGGCTCATAAGGCAGTGCTGATCTCTGTTGCTATAGCCCACAGCCAGGCGTGCAATACCATTGGTATAGGGCTAGTGCATCACATAGCATACCTGTTTAGCTTATCGCAGCATTTTACCACTGCTACTCATTTTACCAACACCTCTAGCAAGTAAGGCTTAGGGCTCCAGCGGGTATTGAAAGCGAGACCTTCTGCTCTATCATTCAACGTTGTTACCACTCTGCTAACTTCCCACCTCATTAAATCCGCAATCTGTCTATTGGCACTTGAAAATTTTACCATTATATTTTTATCAAAATGAGCAAATTATTGAAGTTGGCAAGTAGTTGAATTTGTTATTCGGTTGACTTAGTTATTGGCGCTGTCATGATAGAATACAGAGTTTTGTATGATGATGCATGCTGGCTATTTTCATGAATGGATTTTGGGTGCGTGCTTGTAAATGAGGACACCAAAGAGAAAAAAGCACATTTAAGGAAATCAGTTTACCAAATTTGTTTGCAGACAGGCTTGTTTCTCAGAAATGTGCAGAATGTTTCATATTACAACAAATGTTTTTGGGTACTTTTGGCTTTAATGATGCGTGTTTCTGTGTATAGCATTGATGGGAGTCCCCCCCCTCCCAAGAAAAGGACATCCATGAGGACCTCTTTTACCTTCTGTGAACATCAACAAGGTTACCAGTTGGCTAATTTCTCGAATGGCATTTAAGTTAGTGACCACCAAAGAAGACTGAGTTTCATTTGCTTGTCTAAATTACCTATCTTGTGTTGAAGGACTTTAAACTGTAGCTTTCCTTTTTGCTTTCTGGTATGTTGATATAAATCTTGGTATATATTTGTATTTAAACTATTTTTGAAAGCAGGATTAGCTGGGCCACCTCATGACTTCCATAATAGAATGCCAATGGATGCAGACATACAACATCTAAAGCCAGGTCCTGGCCCATTGCAGTAAGTGTCTCTCTAGTAAGAATGCACTTGATGCTCTTCTATTAAGTTTCTGGTTTTGATTAATATTGGAATGTATTACATATTGTATTACTCGTGCTTTATTGTCAATCAAGTAAGAAGTGCTGATATTTAGTGCAGGTAAATATGAAGCTTTTTATGTTTATTAGTGTATATGTTTTCTCCCTGTAGAGGTCCAAGTCCAACATGGACTTCACCGCCTTTTCAATCGGGGGTCAACGTACAAAGCCAAGCTCCAGGGTTCCCACACAACAGACCACCTCACCCTGGCCAGGTCATTTGTAATTTTTATTATTGTAGTATATTTATTATTTTTATATCCACGATATGCTTTTTATGCTGCTTTGTTATTGTTGTTGAATTCTTGAAAAATATTTTAAGCTCCATATATAAATTTCAATTTCAGACCTATTACTATATGATTTGAAGTAGCTGAATAATTTGTGATTCTTGGGTAAATACCGTAGTTGCATTTTTATTGTGTTTTAACTTTGGCATTTGTTTTTTGTGTTATAATTAACAGTTAGCTGGACATATGGGATCATTAAACCTGTCAGAGTCTCCAGTGTTAGGCACGGTCAGTTTCATGCTACTGTATTACTTTATTTTACAGCACTGTTCAGTTAGTGTATTAGAAATATGTTTTTGGAAAATAAAACTTACATGTTAAAGAACTGATAATTGAAGCAAAGCTGAAGCAGGACAAAGGCAAGATTTACCATAATAAATGCCAGTTTTGATGGTGAATATCTCTCTCTCTCTCTCTCTCTCTCTCTCTCTCTCTCTCTCTATTATTTGATTGCACAAATTTATCATTTGCACTAGCTAAGACATGTGCAGTTCTTATTAAAGAGTGAAAGGTTTCTAGGGATGAATAAGTCATTCATCAGAATTCTTACTATGCCTGACTATGCCTGATTGCTCAATTTGCTTGATTGAGCTATCTATGCTGTTGATTTGGTGGTCAAAGTCAATGAAATTAAAGCAAATTATTGATCAAGTTATAATTGAGTTATGGAGCATCATAGATTGTATGAACAGTTTTTGAACATTTTATGAATTAAATTTATTAAACTCCATTTATTGTTACAGTGCTTACTGTCCCTTGCCGGCAATCACATTGAATAAATTGACTTGGAGCTAATGCTAACTTCATTTGATGTTGTTTAGGTGCCATGTACCTGGAATGTAATGCTGCTAAATGGAGTTTATTTTTAAATTTTGATTTTTGTGTCTTGCATACCAAGAGAGTATGAAGAGAAAGGGACACTTGATTTGTGTAATTGATGAATTACCTATATATGTTACAGTCAAACTGTGAAACTATTGATTTCAGGTAAATCCCTAAACAAGTTATCATTTATGAAGTCACCATTTCATAGTGATTTCTGAAAACGTAAAAACTCTCCATTTCCAACATTTACTGAAAAAGTGGGTGTGGCATTACACAGTTTCACTAAAGGCTCATTCAGGGTTTGATGATTTCATGAACACACTAAAAACTCCAGGGTTATTTTATTATTATTATTTTATTATTATTATTATTATTTATTATTATTATTATTAGTGCTGCCGATAAACGATCAATTTTTTAAAGCACGTTTAATTGTGCGATTAAGAAATTAACATAAACAACTTTTTGGAAGGTTCCATATGCACAATAAATTGGAGACTTATAACTACGGCTTTATTTTAAATACACAAGAAATTTGTGCATCACTTGGTAAATATATTTCAGGTTTGCATTACCTTTTCGGGATAAGATATTTTTGGCATTTGTTTTTACTTTTCAAATAACAGTCAAATTGGACCTATGGGATCATTAGACTGTGCCATTTTCAAACCATAACTGACAGAATCGGCAGTTTCATGCTACAATGTTCCTCTAATTCTTACAGGGTCCAGTTAGTGTATATGAAATTTGTTTGGGCAAAATAAAACCTGACTAATGTTAATTTTACTTGAAAATTAATTGAAGCAAACCATAATAAACCACTTGCCAAGTGCAAGATTTCAGACATCTAATAAAAATAAGTTTACAGGGTGTAGTGATGGTCTCGACCTCTTTTTAAATTATGTAATCATTATTGCATTAAAAATAATACACCTTCTGCAAATTTTCAAAATTTTTGGGCAATTAAAAGATTATTTTTGCACATGTTTATCATTTTTTAGCTAAGACATGTGCAGTTCTTATTAAAACATTGCCAAGGTTTCTATTTAGAGATAGATGCTCAGTAACTGCAGCCAGCCACTGCCCTTGACTAATAATTTAAAGGTTTCATCTGTTATTTACCCAAACCGTTGATTTTCTATACTAGGACTGTTCCATTTTCAAACCAGTGCCATTTCAAAGTTTTACTGACAGAAGCATCATAGATTTTATAAACAGTTTTTGATCCATTGAATTAAATTTATTAAACTCCATTTATTGTTACAGACCGACTGTCCCTGAACAATCACATTGAATAAATTGACTTGTGAAAGCTAATGCCACACCTTCATTTGATGTTGCAAAATCCCTAGAGTTTTTACGTTTTGGAATGAAATGCTGCTAAATGGAGTTTTTTTTAAATTTTAACTTTTTTGATTTCTTGAAATCACTGGTTTCAAGAGTTTACTGAAACAAGGGATATTTGAATTTATGTATTGATGAATTACATATATATATATATATATATATATATATATATATATATATATATATATATATATATATATATATACATACATACATACATACATAGATATATATACATTATGGTATGCTCTTTTTCTAACAGAATCTTTTCATTGCCTAATTATTATTTTCTGTAATCTATGATCAGTTCTGTTGAATATATTTTTTCCAGGGTGGTTTATCTACATCTCATCAGCAGCTTTCTCCTCCTGTAGCTGGGCCACAGAGAGTGGTGCCATCTACTAACTTTAGACCACCAACTTCAGGGCAGCACCTTCCTGCTGGTTTGCCATTTCAGGGTACCCAAGGTCCATATCCAGTGCCTCTGGGTGGTAATACACCAGTCCACTCTATGTCTCAGCCACCATACAGCAACCTGCAGCCAAGTTTTACTCAGCCACCTCCAAAGGGTAACATGCCGTATACACCACCGTTACTTGGCAGTGGTCCTCCTCCACCGGGTCCTCCTCATCAGAGTCATCCTCCGACTCATGCTGTTCCTCCGGCTATGGTACCCGGTGCTGCACCTTATACAAATCAACTTATTTCCACAGGGTCGATGCAGATGAACTTGGGATCACCGATGGAGTCGTCTGTTCTGTCACCAGGACTCTATGGCGGTCAGAATCAGAATGTTCCGTCTGGTGCTTTTGGTCAAGTCGGAGCTCAATACATGCAGGGCAATCAAGTTCCACCTGGCCAGCCACCAGTCTATGCTAGCAAAGGATTACCACTATCGGCAACAGGGCCTTTGCAGACTCAACCGCAGCAGCCAAGACGCTTAGACCCAGACCAAATGCCAAGTGCTGTAAGAAACTAGAATTTATTTGAGATCATCATTATTGTCGATCTAATCCTTGTCTTCAATATTACCACCATTGCCGTTGTTATCACAAATGCCATTAGTGATGGCATGTGCATTCACAGAACCTGATTGAAATTGACTGTTATGAATAAAGTTCATCTCTTATAGGCCTCACTTGGCTCTAATAGTATTGCTTTTGCAACAGTGAACTTTACTCAGCCACCTCAATTTTATAGTGAACTTTTGTATGGATTATTTTCTGTCTTCTTAAAATATGTTCTAAAGTTTTCAACCACTCATCTCATGTTGTGACGTGAGTACAAAATATTATTGTCAACATATGTTGTCAAACAGTGAACTTTTGCATTTTAGATTCAGGTAATTGAAGACGACAACAGAACTCATGGTGGATTATTTCAAACTGGTCAGAGAGGTCTTGTTCCTCCACTTGTTACCACAAGTTTTATAGCAGAAGATCAAGGTAAGGCAGGCATTTATAGACATTGGAGAAAAATTATTATTTAAAAGAATAGGGTTTGTCTTTTCCAGAAGGATTGTGAGTTTTATTATTCGAATGAAAGCAGTACTATGTTGGCTTTTGTCTGAGTAAAAATTTGAAATCTAACTCTAAGCTGAATATTAATGACTTGTTTAAATTGACAATGCAGGTTTATTGTTGTCACGTCAGTCATTAGAGTAAGTATCTCATTTATTTATAAGTACATGTGCATATATAACTTGTTCTTAATTGAAGAAATTATTTCTTATTTTGTGAAGGATTGAAACCCCTGTGACATTGATTTCTTTTTGCTGATATCTGTGTAAGGACAGAGCATTGTAATTTATTTAGGCACTTGCAGTCCACGATTTCTTCGTTCTTCTATGTACAACATACCTTGCACTGGTGATTTGCTGAAGCAGAGCCATCTGCCATTTGTTGTCACGCTTGTTCCATTTGCAAAACTGCATCCCAAAGAGGTGTGTGGCGTTTTGAAATCAGATTAAGTCTTTTCAAATTCAATCTGAATTTTATATTAGAAGGACAGTGGGAAAATGACTTCATTCATCTCAATTATTGGTGTTGTATGGCAGATGAACAGATAGAGCAAACAAGTAATTGTCATTGGTGTTGTTATTTATGCTGTCATCAATGACTTGAACTAAAATAGCAAATTTGACCCATTATATTGACTCATAAGTTGCTTCACTGGCCAGTGGCCATCACTTGAGCAAGGGTTTGACTTCAAAAACTGATAAAACGATTCTCAAGTTTTGAGTATTTTATTTAAGCCAGTCGTCCTACCTCCATTTCTTTGACTTAAAAATCAAGACCGTGGTCACTCGACCAGACCCTTAGACATGATAGCCCCTCTTTGACATAATTTCTGGAATGATATGTTACTTCAAGGTGACCACTGACTGATACAGAAACATTATTACAATGGTTTTATGGAAGTTCATTGATTGCTCGATTGTAGACGCCACCACCTATTGTAGACCTTGGTCAAATGGGTCCAGTTCGTTGCAACAGGTGCAAGGCATACATGTGTCCGTACATGTTGTTTACTGATGGTGGTCGCAAATTTCAATGCAGCTTCTGTAGCTGTAATACAGAAGGTGAATGAAATTTGTCTCTTTCAGTATAATGTTGAATCTAAAGTTTCAATTACGTGGAAGCTTACCATTCCATGTTTGAATGTTGAAAATTTGGTGCACTTGTGTCTTGTTTCTAACTTTGTTATATAAATGTTTATAATGAAATTGAAAGATAATTGTAAAGTTGACAGGCGGTAGAGCGGTAAAGGCAATGCATCATCTAGATATGTAGCGTACAGTATATGAGGCTTGTATGCAGTCTATGGTTGAGGGTTTACTGTATGCGTGGTCTTGTTACCATGTTGTTTCTATTTTCTGGTAATAGTTCCACCAGAGTACTTTGCCCACCTCGATCACACCGGTCGAAGAGTTGATTGCTATGATCGCCCAGAGTTATGTTTGGGTGCTTACGAGTTTGTCGCCACTGTGGACTATTGTAAGGTACGTTTTGATTACTGTGTCCCTCCGTTATTGAATTAGGTTATATATGCAATTAGAACTCTATGGGAGCGCACTTCCTATCCCAGATTCAGTTCAATGAAGAAACTAAAGTCTCATTTTCTAATCAGCCAACTCTAAATAGCATTAGAATAGGCACTATATAAATTCACAATGTAATTACATTATATTACATTTGCATAAAGTTGCATTTGTAAGTCATACTCGTGCATATGTCAGTCACTGAGCACTGACAGAAAAGCTGTTTTCCTCTAGGTCTTAATTGTCTTCAAATTGTGGGAAGATTTCTGTTTTTCTTGAAACTGTTAAGAGTTTATTTAATATTTTCATTAGATTTAACTTGAATATTATGAGGAGATTTTAGATATGAATTGCCACGAAATTAAAGAAGTGTGCGTGTCTGTTTGTGTGTGTGTGTGTGTTTGTGTGTGTATGTGTGTGTATGAAAATAATTCAGATTGAGCCCAAACAATTCAACCCCCAAGTACATAGGAACAGATTCTGCAACAAGCTGTTGCTTGGGTATGCACAGACATTCTATTGCTGCTAAAGAACCAGCGAAAGTTGTGGTTGGTTAATTACATCCAGATTTGCATATAGGCCAGGGGTGGCCAAACCCATAGAAGGCAAGAGCCGCAAGCCGCATTGCCACAATTAGACATGAAAATGACTTAGTGTGATTCACTTCTTTGCAAAATTTCATTAAATCTCTGCTGCTATTTTTATGGGACCTATGATAAAATTATAAACAGGCAATATTATTATTGTTATGTGGCAATTGTATGCTTCTGTTGATCTGTTAATCTGCTTCAATAACATTTTAAAGAATTCTTGTGAGCTGCGGATTCTGGTAGGAGAGCCGCATGTGGCTCGTGAGCCGCAGTTTGGCCATCCCTGATATAGGCTATCAGATACACTGAGGGCTTGGCTATATCTCCTTCTGTAGCCTATCTAAACTAGGGTCAGGGCAATGTTTGATACATTTACTGGTAATCTGCTATCTCAGAATTCTGTTTTCCACTTTGCACCTACTGGAAGGCAGGATGGTAATTTTTGAGCCCATACAGGATTTATTTGAAAGGTGTTTATGGCTAAAATATTGCATTCTTTACCTTATGGAACTGGTGACTCTACAGAAGATGTGTTTTGTTTGAAATGCATCTGTGGTATTGTGCAACTGCTTACCCCATTGTTTAAGCATATGCAATGTGCTTATACTTTGGCATCCAGAAATTGAATTTCTTCAGGTCAATTTGATTGTTTTCATGGTTTCACAACCATACATGCTCTAAGCAGCATCTGGCTAATTAACTGAGAGACAATGTTTACTTGGCTACAATTCAATAAAGTTTATTTTTATTAATTGATGCTAAATAAACACATATTTCTACTGTGCTTCTTCAGGAGAACAAGTTGCCAAACCCTCCAGCTTACATCTTTATGATTGACGTTTCTTATATGAGCATGAAGAGTGGTCTAGTCAACCTCTTGTGTACAAGACTTAAGGAAGATATCTTGCATCATTTACCTAAGTATGAATTGAGCCATTTAGAAAATATAATGTCTCCAAAAGCACCATTTATGTTTTATGTCATCATTCTTTTACATGCTGAAGTATGTTTTCAAACTATAGTAGTATTCATATACATCTTGTTAGATGTGAAAGACCTGCATGTATTTGCCATGTGAGTGTGCATTTACTTGCATGCCTGATGTATAAAGTTAAATGTGATGTTTTTATAAGCATTTTAGACATTACATCACTCTTTTATAGAATTGATGGTCACTTTTTGACCAAGGTCATGTAGAGGCTGTATTTTGATCCACAGTATCCTCAAAAAAGTATTGATGACTTTGCTGTACCTGTGCTAAAACTCAACTCATACTCTAGACTTTAGAGTATGGGTAAAAGAGACTTGTATTTCTATATTGCCTCGTTGTTGTCTATCTAATCAAGCACATTTCTGATAACAAACTGCATTTACATTATGGGATCTGGACAAAATGAGTGAACAAAGGCAGTGCAAGCAAGATTGGGGGGCAGGGGGCAACTGCACAGGGCCCGCGGTCTGGAGGGCCGGGCCGATGATGAATATGTATAATTAACAATAAAATGAATAATAACACTAAAGAATGGTTAAAAATGTCAGTTGAGCAGAAACACAATGATTGATTTATGTGGCAAAAAAAAGGTGTCAAGAAAAATTTATGAATTGGAGGGCCTGGGAAGCAGAGCGACCAAACAAGCATAAAACACAATGATTGAATGTGGCATGTGAAATTGGAAGGGTTGCAAAAGGACCAGTGAAAATAAAGGTTAGAATTACAGAGAAGTGGGAAGTAGGAATATCAAGTAATACAAGCAGTCAGCCTGGCAAATATTCTTAGCATATCCCAAATTCTAATCCCAAGATTTCTAAGGTAGTAGGTGATCATGTGGAAGATGTTTTGGTAGGTGGCATGCAGAGGTAACAATTATAAATCTATAATTACAATAGGCAAATAATTTGTTTTTAATTGTATTCAGGGAGTCTGATGAGATAGAATCTGAAATTCGTGTTGGGTTTGTGACATATGGCAAGGAACTTCATTTTTATAATATCAAGGTATGTGGTTTGATTCTGTGTTTTGTATATTTTTGCTTATTTTTTTAAGACTTCACAGTTTGGACAAAGTGTTGGAAGTGGGAGCATTATTGTATACTGAAACTAACAGAATGTATTTACTTGTTATAAATTTTATCAGAACAGCACAGTGATGACTAGACTTTGTGCAAATTGCAAGTTGTAAGAAGTTATTTATGATTATAGAGATTTTATATTGAAAATCTGTTTTAATTTTTTAACTGCAATTACATTTGACTGAAACCACCAGTGAACCAGAAAGATTTGGTGACAAAAAATTTAAGAGTGGAGCCTGATTTTTTAATTTTCCATAAATATTTTGTGAATTATTGCCAGCTGACATTTTTTTGTATTTTTTAGAGAATTTTGCCGAAACTCTGCTTTAGGTTTTTGACACTTGAATTCATACTTTGGGTTTTTAACCATCAAACTTTTTATCATGTGAGTGGAATCACTGAATGGCACAATACAAATCCAATCTTGAGTGTTCAACAGAACTGATGAGGATCGAAAGCTGAATATAGATGGGGCTGACTTGCTAGTTCTAAGTGCTGCTAGATAAGGAAACTGACACAATTGCTGCATTGCTTATAAGTAACATGGAACTGGTATTTGTTTGATGACAGGGCTGTTTAGCACAACCACAGATGTTGATCGTCTCGGATGTGCAAGACGTCTTTGTACCTTTGCTTGACGGCTTCCTTGTTAAGCTTTCTGAGTCTGAAGCCATTATCGACAGGTTTGTCATTGCTTCATTGCTGTCTATTTATTTAATTTTTGACTAGTCTGATCTGTTAATTAATGCAAATGATATGCAGGGAAAGGCATTTCCACATTTAGTTTTTAATATTCTTGTATTTTTCAAAAAGATTAAATCACAGGTTAGATAGAGCAATCTACTGCTTTTCATATTCAGGTGCCAAGTGTTAACGGAATTCTACGAGCATACATAGAATGGAAAGTTAGCTGTTAGTTTGATTAGATGAATAGGAGTAAGAGTGAAGGTTGTAGCAATGGTTTTTGCAATGGCTATGTATTATATTATAAAGGTGATTGTAAAATTACCATCCTTTTCATCTCTTCTCCAATTGGCACAAGGGATGCGCCTCGATGTCAAGAACATGTTATAATCACTTTTAATTGATTATTGACTTTTGTGTTGACAGTTAACATTGATCTGGAAATCTGGTTTTTGAGTTGTATAGATTAATTATTTTACTACAATGCTGGCATAGACTCTCTGATATTCGTTACTATTGAATTTTTAACATTTTTCACTCATGCAGTTTTTGTGGGTTCAGAAGATGAATCACATCAAGTGTGGTATGTGCTATTGTCATTATATTTGCAGCCTGATGATTCAGATATCACAAATGTTTGCTGAAACTCACGAGACAGAGGTAGTTTTGGGCCCTGTGATACAGGCTGGATTAGATGCACTGAAGTCTTCTGAGCGTTCTGGAAAACTGATTATTTTCCATTCGTCGTTGCCTAGGGCTGAAGCACCTGGGAAACTGAAAGACAGAGATGACAGAAAGCTTCTTGGAACTGACAAGGAAAAGGTTAATTTACAAAAAATTCAGGTCAGGTCAGGTCTTCGTCCTCCAGCTGTGTCCAGCTATCAACTTCTCTATTATACCTCTACAAAGTTCTCTGTCTTTTGCTCTTTCTTCCATGGTCATTCGGTGTCTTCTGTCAGTTTTTCCATTGAGATTCAGTCCTGCCATGTTCAGATCCTCTTCCAATCTGTCCATCATCTTTTTGGTCTTCCTTTAGATCTTTTCCCCTCTGGTTTATAGTTGAAAATTCATTTTGGGTTTCTTATTTCTTCCATTCTGAGTATATGTCCGGTCCATTTCATTCTTCTCTTTCTGATTACTTCAGTGATGCTCGGTTGCAGTGTTCTCTCTCTAACTTCTTCATTTGTTATATGTACTTTGTATCCAATCCTTAATATCCTTCTAAGCCATTTATTTTCTGTTGCTATTGTGTCGAATTGCAGTCTCCATCTCCTAACATTCATTTAATTCATTTATTAGCGTTTCTTCTTATTTACTTGAGCTTTCCATAATTATGATGCTTCTGAATTTTGACCATTTTGCTGGATTAGTGGTTTGTGTATTGGTTGTCATGCCAATCAAGCTCTTTTTAATACAATTGCACATTTATATTCCTTCTGCTAGAGTTGTTTGATTGCACCAAGCCAATTTTCATTTGAAGTTAGGAGTCTGTATATTATAATTATTCACCTTCTGACAAAATGTTTTCAGAGCCTTTTAACTCCACAGACCAATTTCTACACCAAGCTGGGGCAGGAATGTGTTGCCGCTGGGTGTTCTGTCGACATTTTTCTGTTTCAAGTTTTAGACTGTATGATACAAACGATGTTATGTAGATGTAGCAACTGTGGTATTCAAGAAGTGATGCAGTGGTGCCAAGGCTAACAGTATTTAATCCCTCTGCGCCTGGTTTCAGCAGCTATCTATAAATATCCTTTTTTTCAGGTTAATATTGTTCTATTGCTACAAGTTTTAGACTGTATGATACAACAGCGATGTTACATAGCGCGCTTTTTATTTCTTTTAACCATAACACGCCAGTGCACCATAGCATAACCAAGCCTCCTTATGAGTAACTGGTATTCAAGAAGTGTTTATGCAGTGACCTTTATCTGATCAATATTAATGCCCAGTGTAAGAATTGTTGCTGGTGATGCTGCGTGATGAGTAGTATTTAATCCCTCTGCATCAGCCTGGTTTCAGCAGCCTACTGTGGCAGGAGTTTAATAAACTGATTTTGCACAGCTCAAGGTAACTGTGGCCACTCCCTCGTACACCATGGGCTGTCAGATAGAGATTCATGCCACTGCAGGGATGTTCAGATTATGTCACATTGTCCATCAATGCCCATTAACCCCTTACCTGGGCGTCACGGATCTATCCGCCCATGTTACATTGAGTTACAGTTAAATACACGGTTAAGGGGTTAATGGATCTGGAAAATGGCCTCAAACGTTTACATTTGACTGATGATGTTGTTGCAAGATGTCATCTGAATGCACTTGCGTAATAAGAGTAAAACTTAATACCATTGTGATTGTAATAGAAATATAAAAGGTATGCTTCATGGGCTTCAGTGCCCCTAAGGAGAACTGAAGTATTAGCGCCTTCAGTTTTACATGTCAACGGCTGAATGAGGGCATTTGCCAGCCTTTCCCTTGCCACCGTTTCTTCCACTGAGATAACACTTGATGTACTCATTCACAGCTGAGTCGACTGGGGGTGCTTGAGGCAGAAACAACAAAATAGCTTCTGCTGCAACCAAGAGTTGAACCACGGACCTCAAGGTTGGCAGACCAATGCGCTGAGCACAGCTCCACCACGCACCCTAATGGAAATATGCCAAGTGAAAAACAATAGATTTTGTAGAACTTGATTTCAGATTGTGCTGCATGTTGTACCTTTCTTTAGTTAGCATGGTTCTGGTATAATAAGTAGTTTTTTTGTTTTGAACCTTTTCAGTAGCATTCTATGTTTGCAACATGAGAATTTCTAGACTGAGTTGATTCTGTTCTGCTCCAAAATTTCATGTTAGCTCCTAAGTTAGGATGCTGCCTGTGTGATGAATTTGGTTAAGAACAATAACATTTAGCAGCTGCATTTGAAGTTATTTATCTGGTGTGACTTATATATATATATATATATATATATATATATATATATATATATATATATATATATATATATATATATATATTTTTTTGAAACTAGGCTGACATAGATGGTGATCTTCTTATCTCAGACCTAAAAACAGACATTTCAAGAACAATTGCCTTTGATGCTGTTATTCGATTAAGAACTAGCACAGGTAGGATCATGAGTTTCTTTTGAATGTCGACATTTTGTAGTCACTTACTGTAACTGTGATAAAAGTGACAAATTGCTAATTGGTTATATCACTAGAGTAATTTATTACTGACTGTGAACCAGTTGAATTTACAAACCAATAATATTCATAAATATTAAGGATGTGAAAGGAAGCATACCGTATTATCTCTCGTATAAGACGCAAGATAATACGGTATGATAATACGCGAGATAATACGGTATTAAAAAATTGCCGCAAAGTGTGGGTGCATATTATACATAGAAATAAATTTTATGTGCATACAATTGTATGCACATAACATACATAATTTTAATTTAGCCTTATTTTTATGCATATGACACACATGTTATATGGGTTTTTACCTACATGGTCGGTGGTGAAGAAAAACTTTATTTGCACATCAATTTTCAAAAAGAATTTGTCAGAATATTGTGATTGTCTAGCTTACTCAATAGACATTCTGTCATTGATAGCTACAGAAATGATGTAGGCTTATTGTTTTCTGGCATAATGACGGCCGCCGGCGGGGGCAGAACTGTCTACTCTTCCAATTTTAAGCAGAATTTGAAAGATAATAAATTGTGATTATCCAAGTTAATTAATGGAGATTCTCATAGGAAATTTTGGGTGCATATTATACATAGTTATTAACATTTTTACATTATGATAACTCTAGAAACTAAGGCTGCTTATTATACATAGGTGCGTATTATACCCGAGATAATACGGTATTTATTTAACCCATTTACCAGCTGTAACATAATATTGCATCCAGTTTATGGTATGTTACAGAAAACTGGGCAGTAGAGGGGTTAAACAGTTTGTTAATGTAAGTTTTCACGATGGTTGATCATGAAGGATGCTTCATAATTATTCTGATTAATTATAGTTGTCATTTTGAAACCAGTAAAACGTTTGATTGCAGGTTTTATTTGCAGTGAAAGTGAACATAATAGTAGTGATGTATATCAAGCAGATTCTTCTTTGCAACTTGGTTTTGTGCTAGTACCTGTTGGAAACTTTTGCTCTGTTCTGTTATTGAATTCTGTAGGAATTAGAGCAGTCGATTTTTTTGGAAATTTCTCTATGTCGAATACAACTGATATTGAGATAGCAAGCATTGACTCAGATAAAGCTCTTTCTGTTGAAATCAAACATGATGACAAACTGTCAGAAGCAGAGGGTGCTTATGTTCAGGCAGCAATACTTTACACAAGCATCAGTGGCAAACGAAGACTACGAGTACTGAATGCAGCATTCAATTGCTGTACACAGATTGCTGACTTGTTCAAAAATTGTGAATTGGATGTGGTTATCAATTTCATGGCAAAACAGGGTGAGTATTGGTTTTATTCTTTAAACATGAATTCAGTTTATGGAACTTTTTGAAATTGCATTAATTAATTTATTGATTTATTTTTCATGACCGCTTGCACTTATATTGCTATATTGGCTACTTTCAGTCTTGAATTTTATTATTCATTATGCTCACCATCTTGTTCATGTATGTGCATGTACACTTGATTACCATGTTTATCGTGTTTGATCTAGAATACTTCTGGCAGATAAGCTAAAAGAGATCTCAGTTTTTGATTCAAAAATGTTTTTAGCATTACTTTGTTAGTTGTAGGCTACATTGTTATATATTCTTAAGTCACTGAAATTATTATGTTATTACTCTGTACTATTGGATATTGTGAATTGAAAGTTTACGAACCATTTATATTGTGACATATTATTTGATTTTTTTGCTGTTTTATTGCAGCAATACGAGAATGTGTGAACTCAAGTTCAAAAGAGGTAAGAGAAAATCTAATGGAACAGTGTGCTCAAATACTGGCGTGCTATCGCAAGAATTGTGCCAGTCCCTCCTCCACTGGACAGCTTATTTTACCAGAAGTAATGAAGCTGCTTCCTGTCTATCTGAATTCGCTTGTAAAAAGTGGAATCCTGGCATCAGGTAAATTATATTCAGTCATTATGCTGATATATGCCATGCACCTTGCATAGCTCAAATTAGATTAACATTGCTTTAATAACTGGATTGGATGTATGTTGAATTAAACCGGATTTTGTGAGGATATGTGTTCCTGTGTGCTCTATTTTTTGACATTGAGGCCCCATGTGCATAAAGCAAGTATTTTGCAGTACAGACAGTTTGTAACTTGAGTAAAGAATACAATATTGTCCTCTTCTTTATTAACTGAATTAATGCATTGACTGCTTCTGATGGGTTGACTCATCATATTGTGATATTCTATCATGCCTCTGTGTATCTCAGAAGTGATCGTTTTGGTGTATGATAATTTTTGTGTTCTGCCATCTGGTGAATGCAGATACAACATTTTTATTATTTTATGTCTGTGCTTTTGATATATAATATTATAAGAGAATGATAAATCCATAAGATTTAAAAGTTCTTTGTTCTTGTGTTGATGGTTTGAGCTTACTTTGAGCATGGCATCTAAAAATACTAACATTTATCCAACTAAGGAAGATATCTAATTGTGAACTGTAGAAAACATGATGTAACACATCTTAACTATGGAACATAGTCATAACATATATGTGTTATATATTTTTTCAATAAAACACATGCACTGTATTAATTTCATTCATAGTTTTACTTTTCAAAACACCAGGAACAAAAATTACCAAAAAGTTCATGTGTTGCCAATATACCTTTTTCAGTTTTTTCGTGTTTTGCTTTGGCAGCTGGGTAATTTTTGACCCAGCAGTCGACGTGTTAAGGACTTTGTGTCGGTTATCAGTTACTACTGATTGAAGATAAATTATTTTGATTTCTTGTTTGCCATTTGAGTTATGTATAGCAGCCTGCAGACATGTCTACATAGGGCTTTTTTGTAAAAAAATTTTCCGGAACGCTATAGTAAGAAGTCAATTGTCAACATGACGTAGCAGCCAAACAGTTAGTCTATTATCAATACAACATTAAATTCAAACATAGAAAATTTAGAACTATATCGTTTCTCTATTTTCTATTTATGATTTTAACGTTGCAAAAATACCAGTCTTCGGATTTTTCGGAATGCCGTTCCGGCACAAAAAACCCTCTGTCTACATGTCTAGCATCTATATACCTAATCTCTTGAGAATAAGTCTCTTTATTGTAAAATTGCTGAGTTGTTTTAGCATCATAGGTAGTCCTGCATTGTCATAAGTAAAGTATGGGTGATCCTTATTCTGCAGTTAATTTATGCATGAATTTATGAACCTCCGTTTGTATTTGCAGTTGATATTGCAACAGATGACAGAAGTTATCTAATGCATTTGGTTAATGCTATGACTGTCAATGATACTAACGTCTTCTTTTATCCAAGATTATTTCCTCTGGTGAGCTGCACTTTTACTCCTCGTTGCTGTTTATTTTGATTACATGCATAGATTAAACCAAATATTATAATGTGTGCTTGTGTGTATGGGTGGGTGGGTGGGTTGGTGGGTGTGGGTGTTTGTTTTGATATTATAGATACTGTCACATATTTAAATGTTAATTGGACTGAATTAGTCAGTGTTGGTGATAGTTATTGAGCAACTTTTTATCTTTCTTGTTGCTATTTATTGTTTTCCCAACAAACTGAATCCTTTAAAATCTAGACTTAAAACACATAATGTCTCTTCCAGTTGACTTTTCCTTCATGTCTGTCTTTCTGTTTCCCACTTTGACTGATCTCTTGAATGACCTTGTCTTTTGTGGATAGATTTGGATGACTATAGCTATTGGTTGATATCTTTGAGTATTAGAACTGGTGCTACACAAGCACCTAATTGTTGTTATTGTTTCTATTTGTACTGACTGCAGTCAGAATTCTATACCGATTATATAAAATATTAGCATAACTGTAAGTATTGTGTAAGTTTATAAACAGACATTTTTCAAAACATTTCTTTATGAAACCAATGATTCCTGTTAGCACCACTCATGGTAGCAATTGGAATTTAACCTTATAGCTTCTCATATAGGTCTAAAATAATTATTAGTAAAATTAAAATAACAGAAAATAAGAGTCCATTTGTTGAATAGATGCTCAAATCTAACCCTCATGTGACGCTGTTAAATTAGGAAACTGATTGAACTAACGTTCTTCTTTCATGCATCGGTGTGAATGCATAGTATGTTATGCTACTGGTATACATGAACCAAATATATGACTTAGTTTGAGTCTGTTTTTTATTTAAAGGTTGCTTTTTCTTTGAATTAACATTATGGGACAAAATTAAGTGAATAACAGTGATGTTAGTGTCTGTATACTTTTATGTTTTGTAGCTTGAAATCGACCTTGATTCTCAATCTCTGCCTTCACCAATACGATGCTCTTATGAGAGGTTGAGAGACAATGGCATCTATTTATTAGGTAAATTGGTTGTGGGAGTAATAAAAATTGTCTTGGTGTGATTTAGTCACTTTTTTGTAATTAATTCTTTGAATAATATTTGAAATTTTTGATTAACGAGTTTGATTAAACTGTGCATATTTGTGTTTCACGCAAATCACAAAATGCGAAATCTGGACTTTTATTTTCTTACCAATTTTAAAGGAATGCTGGTTAACAAAGATGTACTGCTTAAAGAGAACAACCATTTCAATATGGTTCTAAAAATAATTTTAAATGTTTCTAAAATGTTGAATATAATATAGTTAGTAACTGTCTTATTTCTGTGGCTTCTGATTTTGCAAGTACTCGATAACACTGAATTATCTAAAACGTTCAGATTATTTACTTAGATACATTATCATTTTTTCAGCTTTTACAATTTAGATGAAATTTGTTAATGTATGTAATTGCTCTTTACTAGAAAATGGTCTGATGATGTTCATGTGGATTGGTCTTGGAGTTAACCCTGATTGGGTGCGTAATGTATTTGGTGTACCATCAGCTGCCCAGATTGATATCGACAAGGTAGTTTTTTTAAAATTTTAATCTCAGAAGATCTTACCTTAATAATTTTAACTAACTGGCTAATTTCTATTACATATGATTGAATTTAGTCAGATTTGAGTTATTACAATGATGCATAAAGTATTATTATGTTTATAGTTGAAGATTGGAGTATATTGTAAAAATATTGCCTGGTTTAAACCTTATGCATTCTCTTAATTATTTATTTTAAATCTTTGATGTGGTTTTGTTCTAAACGCTTCAAGTCTTCCTTATTTTGACAGCATATTTAATGGTAAATTAGTGTGTTATTAATGAAGCCAGAAATTTATGATGAATTGTATTATTCTTCATTCTATCAAGCTTTTCTCATTTTTATTTAATTTGCTTTTATTTTTTGCATATGTCATTGCCTGTTAACTGCCTTTTTATGCATAGTGCAAGGTTATAGGAGAGGCAATTTTGGAGACATTTTAATGTCTGTTTTGCTTGATCTGCTGGAAATGCCAGTTGCAGATGATCATAAAAATAAAGTAGACATGGTAATTAAAATTTGCCCACCATATGCAAATGAAGGTTTGTGTAAGAAGTTTTATTGTTTTATAAGGTATTCTATTTTAGACAAGACTTCAAGATCTTGATAATCCCGTTTCACTTCGTGTGAGAGACATAATTAGACGAGTTCGTAAGGAAAGACATAGACACATGAAGGTAACAAGCATCATTACTTGTTGTTTTTGTTACAAATCATAGAAATAATGTAGTTGCAAATTACAGGTACATTGTGGGCAAGTGTGTTCAACTGTTTATTTTCAAATTATAATGTAAATGCTAAATTTGTATTCCATGCTTTGGCTGCTACAAGTCAATCTTTACCCTATAGCACATGACACCATATACCAGCAGCTGCAGTTTCTAATAACATAGTGGAAAGGCATATTCTTTCAAGAAAATTTCTATTTTTGAAGTATATGATTTGCATGGTTTTACAGCTTTTATCATCTGTTTGTTTGGTTTTGGTTTAAGTACAAGTATGCTAAGCAGTGCATTTTTTCTTCTTCATTATATTTATGCTTAACAAATGTACCTGATCCCAACGGTTTCTTGCTTATTTCAGCTGATAATTATTCGACAGAGGGACCGCCTGGAACCAGTCTTCCAGTCGTATCTAGTGGAAGATCGAGGGAATGGTGGCAGTTCATCTTATGTTGACTTTCTTTGTCATATTCACAAAGAAATTCGTAATCTATTGTTATAGGGTCATGATTATTGAAAAATAAGTTCTTGTCACATGATATACTGTAATCGGATGGACCTGGCTGGTTGAGCGGTCATCCGTTAAGTCTGTATTATATGTTGTTTTGAAGATGATCTTGGTTGTGCAGTTGTGTTCGCTATTTGCAAGTTACTCTGATGCTCTGCCGTCATTTGTGTTGACGATTTGTTTTGATATTTTCACTGCCATTGGTTTTATTATATTATGTATTGAACTAGTTGCAATATTTCAGTGTTTATGCAGAATTATCTCTACATTTCTGTCATGGAAAAACTGTTTAATTTCTGTTTGATTTCTGGTTCGTATGTTGACTGCAATAGGTGCTGTCAAATTTGGCTCTGATATCGGTTTTTCTGTTTATCTTCTGTGAAAGAGGTGGATAAGGACTTTTGGTTCTGAAATGTTTTGTGTTAAGTGTTTATGTTTAAAGGTACTTGGCATGTATTCTGTGTAAAGCTTAGTTTGTTTTGGTTGACCACAGACAATATTGGGCTTGACTCTTCAGACTGCAGACTATGGATAATGAGTCAGAGGAGATGAAAATCATTGCATTGCACTATGATTGTGTGCTGTATATTTATGCATGGCAAACGAATTTTGTTAATTGGTTTTGTTTATTGGTCTGTAAGTCATATATTGGTATATGTATAACTATATGCTTATAAATTTTAAATTGGAGTTTGTGTTTACTGCATCGCCATCAGTTTTGAAGTTTCTGTGAAGCTCTTTGTATATTATTTTTGGCATTGATGTTTGTTGCCATGTACACGGTGAAATTGCCATCGTTTGGATAATGATAAGAAAATCTGTAAATAGCGCTTAAATAATCAGACCTTCCAAATTTGGAACTTTGTGGTATTTATTTCATAAAAAAATTTTTGACCTTGTTTGACACTTTTTTGACTCGTTACTACAAGAATTTTTACCATGTTTATCGTTGGGCTATGCCAAGTGCTTATTTAACCTGACCTTGACAGAATTTTCAAGTTTCTGATTATTGCAGCTCTGCTTTGCTGCAAGATGTTTCATTTATAATTCTTTCTATCCAAGAAAAATAACAATTGGTGCTATTATTTTTCAATTATCGCAATATTTCCAGAAATTACTAATGTCATATGAGAAGGTCATTGTTATTCTGGACAAGCAACAGTGTTTCTGTAGCTTCACAAGTTGAATGTACATTTACTCAAGAAGTGAAACTCTAGATTAAAGATTTCATTGACTTTTGACCCTATAATTAACTGCTTGATGGAAATAGGTATGTTACACTTGAGTGAAAATCTAGTTGATCGTTAAAATTCATTTAATTTGTTACACGGATGCAATGCCCATATGTGCTAGTAAAGCAGTACCTAAGAATGAATTAAATTCATTGTGATTAGCATAAAGTTGTTGTATGCTGATGAGAACTGTTTTTTCTGCTCATCAAGAATGGGATCAATGATGTCATTTATTGGTATGTAACAGCAATAAAATGCTGAGTTTTTGTGTTTTTGTTTTCCTTTCTCTGTTCAGTTCTGTAATATGTAGCATATATGTTACATTATGTTGATATGTAATATGTAAATATGTTCTGTAATATTTCACGTGCTGCATTGAGGTTTAAGGTACTTAATTCAATTTTTGTCCTCAGAATTACAAAGAAATTTGCTTAGCAGTGCAACATTGCTGCAAAATGTTATCAACTTATCACTTACTTTCATCATCGGCTAGATTGTGAGTCGTGACAAAGAGATAATCATTAAACTTTATAAGTCATTAGTAAGGCCTCATCTGGAATACTGTGTTCAGGCTTGGAATCCATTCTTGAAAAAGATATAGAACTTTTAGAAAAAGTGCAAAGACGAGCAACGAAGATGGTCAATGGGTGCCATAATTTAAGCTCGAAAAAGACTTCAATATTGTTGACAACATTAGAAAGGAGAAAGAAAGAGGGATTTTAGAAACATACAAAATAATGACTGGGAAAGTAGATGTGCCATATGATCGATTCTTTACATTGGCACACTATAGCAGCACAAGAGGCCACAAGTGCAAAATGTTTAAGCAGAGGGTTTCCAAGAAAGAAAAACTTTTTAGTCAAGGGTTGTGGACAAATGGAACAGTTTGGACGAGGTGGGAGTGACAGTTGAAACAGTGAACGGATTCAAAGGCTATCTAGATAAACTAGGTTATTGAATGCAGATGGTTACATCAGTGGTTTTCACACAGGCTTACTTAGCCTCCTAAACCACTTAAAATCACATTATTATTATTATTATTATTATTTGAAAGTATTGTTTGATTAGTGACTTGACTAGTTGGCTTTCATGCTTAAAGCTACTATTGCAAGTCGCTTCAACATTTGTTTTTAAGATGGGATTTAGTCTTCCTTTCTTCTTTAGTCTTGATGCTTAGATTGTGTCTGGATAAAACTAAAACAACCTGAACAGTGTAAAGCCAAACACCAACTTAGATATTTGTTCACTGAATGTGCAGAGGCTTTTTGTACAGGTAAATCTATGAAAAATTAAAACTTAATATTCAACTACTGGTTATTAATATGTGCAATCGTTCTGGATTTGAATAATGTGCAATCGCTCTGGATTTGAATAATAATCACCCATTGTCAAATACTGTACAATAAGTTGCTCTGATTTTCCAGTTGTGGTTATGGAGGTTAGGCAATAAAGAATAGGTTTTGAATCTGAATGAAAATTTCATAAGACTCAGCGGAGCAGACCCATGCTGGGAGTGAATTCCATGTTCTTGGTCTACAATCTAGCCACTACAATTTTTTGTTTTGCTGTTGCAGTAAAACATATTAATAACTGGCAATAATCACACATAATTATAAAGGGCCTCATTATTGAGGCCAGTTCCACTGACTGAACTGCCGCATCTGCAAATTGGGTGTCGATCTTCCAAAAGTAGTGGGTAGCTGCAAATAAACAGGAAAAGTGTAAGGAAAAAGAGCTAGATGAAGGCAGAAAACACCCATGGGCCTCTCGATTGCCTACGAGACAGAATATATATAAATATGTGTATATATATATATATATAGAGAGAGAGAGAGAATAATGTCGAATTGCCTAATAAGAGGGTGTAAACAGTGGCGGCTCCAGGATTTGGCAAGGGGGGGGGGACGTTGGGGTGGCAACTTCTAATCATGGGGGCCAACCATTTGTTATTATGTATGTAGCATTAAGTATAGGGTCCCAACAGGGAGGCCAGACACTCAATAGGGGGCACGGGCCCCCTTCGGACCCCCTCTGTGGAGCCGCCACTGGGTGTAAAGATTGAACACAGTGAAAATCTATGGTCGCTAACGTAGAAATACACAGCACCTAATGACAGTGTTTGTTCTAGGCCTTCTCACCAAGTTTTAAAATCCCCAAAAAAAAAATTATTTGTTGCTAGGCCCAAAAAAAGTTGACGACTCAGACCTTGTCCCCCCAATTAAACATTTCAAAATCCCCCCAAAGTCAATGTGGCTAGAATAAACACTGACCTAATGATGACGAAGCAATAGCTGTAAATGGCAGTGGCGGCTCTAGGATTTGGCAAGTGGGAGGGCCGTTGGGGTGGCAACTTCTAATCATGGGGGCCAACCATTTGTTGTTTAATGTATGTAACATTAAGTATAGGGTCCCAACTGGAGGGGCCAGACACTGAATAGGGGGGCACGGGCCCCCTGCCCCTCCGGCCACTGGTAAATGGAAACTGGTTCCTAATCTATAAAGCGGTTGTTTCTCCGACACTAATTTAGTAATTTGGTAGTTAGCCCTTTGCGTTATACCAAAGGCTTTGGTTATACGCCAAACAGCAACACGTGCTCCAGCCTCCAGCGGCCTGTTGCCATGGGTAAAAAAGTTAAATATAGCCTAAGCGCAACATTAATCGCACAAAATAGTCGCCCAAATGACAGGTGCGCTACGATGAATGAAAGCAATAACAGATAAAAAAGTTAATATGTAAGCTGTAAAATTAGACACTGGTCGTTTGCGAGGCTTTGTGCTTTCTCAATGGGTATGCTTTTCAACAATCATCATCATCATTCATTTCCATGGGCTCGATACCCATTGATGAATATTGTAATTTGAGTTCTCCTCCTCCATTCGTCTCTGCCTTGTGTGGCTTTGTAAGCTTCCCAATGTGGGGTGCACAACCCTGGCCCGCGGGCCACTGGTGGCCCCCGGCGATTTTTGTGGCCCGCGGACGTTTCCAGGATTTCAATGGAAACTGGCCCTGAAGGTTCCTAAGGTTCTTGCTTTCATATTAGCGGTCACTTTTAACCTTGTTATTATTATTTATTATTCGACACTTAATGAAAGTCACGAATTTTGCTATCAGTTCAACAAAGCATTCTAAAATTGTCCTCTGTTCTCACATCTGTGTATTTGTGTAATATGGTATGTCATGGTAAGACAGCCTCTTCTATCCAACTTGAACTCCAGCGACTTAGACCCTGGAACGAATGCTTCTGTAGGTAAAAAATATGAAAGCAATAAATCGGGCCATTTTAAAGCCCTCGAGACTATTTGCAAGCACTTAATGTGAACAAAAAATGAAATTCGCGAAAATATTCTAAGGTTCAGGTTGAGTGCTCAGTTTTGAAGTTGCAACAAGTGACCAACTGAACTAACAAAAGATGAATAAGATTGTTAAAGACGTTCAGTCTTAACAATTAGACACTGGTTTTTTAATTTTATGTTTGAACATGGTCATAGTAGAACATGGTCTCAGTATTTTTATTATAACTTTTAACCTTTAATTCTACATTTAAATTACAGTACTAATCATTTCAATTCATTTTTTCCTACTGGATTGATTGTATTCATCAGAAATTCTATTAATTCCATTAGATGAGATTTTATCCATAACCATATTAAATATTGTTCTCCTCAACTCCACTTCCTTCTGCATTGGAAAAAGCCATTGGTGGAGTCTTGGGACCGAAAAATGTGGTAAGTCCTTAAAAGGTTGTCATGATATGTCATCAATACAAAAATATATTTATATTTAATTGTTATTTTGCCGCCAAATGACGCTTATGATTTGAAAGTATTTTATGACAATCAAGTTTGCTCATTGCTCCAAATAACATTGGTATAGTAAACATAGTAAATAAGAATTGTACCATTACATTCAAAACAACTTTAAACAAAACAACTTGAGTGTGAGGATGTGAGTGGGCAGGTGAGATGGGTTGCAGAATTTGACAAATGAGATGAAGTCATTGCCAAGAGTTTGTGTTTAAGTCATGAATAAACAATTGTTATATAATATTACACTGTTTACGTTTCAGCGTGCAAAGATTGTCTTGGAAGAACTCCATATGGATCGCTAATTGCCACCATTGTCGTTTGCTTAGGAGTTGGTCTTTTCTGTGGCACTGGATTCCGTGCATTGGACATTACTATAAATGGCATATTTCGTGGTCTTTTCCAAATTACTGTACCATGGTGAATAATAAGCTGCTTTATAGCTTGCATTTAATTTCTTAAATTGTAGTACAGATTATTTAAAAATAATTTGCAATTAAAGACTTTATGGCTTTTATTGTGTCTGATCTTTTGTGAAAACTGTAATGATGTAATAAATCTAGTGGTTTTCACACAGGCTAATGCCTCCTAGACCACTTGAAAGCACATTATTACTATCATGCAGTGAAATCTGCACCTGATAAAATGATGGCAGGAAAGCTAATAAGCAACCATATTTAGTAACACATTTTCATGATTGTTCATTTGCATTCAGATTTAGACAAGGGCGTGTCAATTGAGTGCACAATGTTAGAATTTTCAGTGATGCAAATACAGAAATATATTTACAACTGCACAGCAGTGACTTTTAGTTAAAGCGTTTCCACTAACACTAACTCTCTGTCCTGTAGATTTAAGTATTGTTTTGCTAAGTCATTACTGTATCTTCCAGCAGTTTACTGTAATCCCTTACTCAAGCAATTGACTCTTAACCTTTGAATTGATGATAGCAAAAGTGACAGTCATCCGAGTCATATTTTGGCACCTAGTTGCTTTATGAACTGTAGAAGCAACTTGACTTGGCAGTGGACTATGATTTCAAGCGGGCATACAGATAATTCTGGAATTACAGTAAATACATGTTACCAAAGGTTCTAGAGATGACGATGACAACATTAGAACCATCTGATTAGACACTTGCAATGTTATACCCCAGTAGTTTGACAATGTACTAAAGTTAGATACCACAACAGGCGTTGACTTTTGGTTTTGGGTACTGGGGCGAAATTATTTCCAGAATCCAGCCCCCGGCCCCAGCTCCCATTATTTCTATTTCATAAGCTGGAAAGTGCTTACTTCCATTAGAAGTAAAGAAGTAAATCTGCAGTCTCTAGTTTAGCCTATAATTGGCTTGGAATTTATCAAGCTAATCACAAAATACCAGCTAAACATTACACATCCATTGATTCCATTCCACAGTCATCTAACTAATTTAGGCCAAAGCAGTACTGGGGCGAAACCATACCCTCGCCCCAGTACCTTGGCAGTTACTGGGGCGAATGGCCCGTTGCCCCTATGGAGTCGGCACCTATGGATACCACAGAAGTTCCATTTTCATTTGATGTATTCTTCACTAGTATAGAATTATTGAGTTAGCTTATAGAAGAGTTTAGATCTTTTTAAACTTAGAATTTGTCTATGATTTTAGGTTGACAAATATTCAAATAATTTTTCTTCTGCTTGGCATTGCCATGGGCATTTTTGCCATTGTCTTGCTTGCTTTTGGATTCTTGACAACTGGTTTGACTAGAGAGCATGTTTGTTCCGGTGTTACTTGCATCAAAGGTGGAGGAGTACTAGCAGTCATTGTGAGTTATTTTGGCAGTCATTGTAACTTTTTAATTTAGTGTTTACAGCCTTCCTGACTTTTATAAGTTGTTTCAAGAGAGTTTATGTTAAAACACAATTGTTAGGAAATTTAATAAATTTGGTTGAAAGTAGTGATTGGTTTTACGTAAGAAGTTTATGTGATTAATTTGTAATTCTAGGATCTGTGGTTCTTGCTGTACTACTGTACAAAGCACCATATATCAATTTACGAGATTTTACTTAATCGGTACTTACTTACGGGTACTTGTTAACAATACAGCGTTATGATTGCTAGCATTTCCATGTTTTGTACTTTTAGATCATAGCATTCACATACATCATAAATGCTGGCTGGTTGGCAATGACTTACCTTTGTGCAATGCCTATTGTTTTATTTGTGATGATCAACTCTATCTGTCAGCGTGAAATCTACCAACGAGACTATTGGTTCCTTGATAATTATTGCCTTAATATAAGTAGATTTGGTGAGATGTTATCGATTTTTAAAACTAATTGTCAAGCATATAGCAATTACAGGCTTTACAGCTTATGATGATTCTTAAAGTATAAATATACTACAAATGTGTGCACTGTACATTTTGTAAATGCATACATGATTTAGAATGGATTTTAGAATAGATTTAGCATTTAGGATCAGTTGAACATATAGAGGCAGAAATGGGCATGAATATTAAATTTTGAATGCAAATTTATTGGTATGCATGCTTGATTATATTTCTTAAATAGATAATAGCATATTTGTATTTATTGATGAGATAGATTTCAGATTAACCTAATTGCTAAGCTATTTCTATGTCATATGCATTTCTGTTGTTTGGAATCTTGCAGGAATCTACCAAAACTTTACTCTTGGCCACGATGCTGTTGCCCTCTGTGATGAAGTCGATCTGAGTGCATTTTGCCAGCATGTGAGTTTGCACAGCACACTCACTACAAGAAGTCCCAGTAATGAGTTTGAATTTTATTTTTTTAGAAGTGATCATGTCTCTACATCTAGTATTGTATTCTATGTGTAATACCCACTGAGTCAAGCAGTGATCATTTATTTAGAGGTTCAGAAGTTTTGAAAGTCAAAGGTTTGTTTGACTCAATCATTTAAGAACATGACAAGCAATGCTACATACAAGGCACTTGTCCCCATGGACGTTTCCTTATGAACCCAAGCATTTAACACTTCACAAATGCAATGCTAAAATTTCTTCTCCAAGGTAACAGTCAAAATAAGATATGTGATATTTCTGATGCTCATAGATCATGGGCTCAATGTCTATTGTAAGGGGCTATCCAACAATTTTGGGCAATTTTTGACCCCCTCCTCCATTTGTCAACAACTGTCAAACTTTCAGTGACCCCCTATAATCTTGTCAAAAATCTTATAATCTTGTCATTTTGACCATCCACTAAAATCAGTGATGGGTTCCCCTAAAAAGTTTAAAGGTTATTATTTTTGTGGTGATGAGACTCTTTTGCTCATTAAGTGTCAAAATAGGGTGGTGATGAACTTTTTTGCTTGTTGAGCTACTTTTCGCTGCAATAGATAGTATTCCATGAAATTTCCTATTATTTTAGATTATTTGCAAAAATGAAATTATTTTGCAAAAATGAAATTATTGACGTCAACTTCTCTTGACCCTCCCCTTTTTCCCCTGTCAACAACTGACAAACTTTTTAAAACCACCTGCCCCCTATTTTGTTGATGTAATTAATGAACAGCCCCTAAATGAAATCTTAAAATGGCAATGCAGACGGTCCATCATTCAGGGTATTCAATTTATCTATCTATCTATCTATCTATCTATCTTATCTATCTATCTATCTATCTATCCATCCATCCATCTATCTATTATTATTATTATTATTATTATTATTATTATTATTATTATTATTATTATTAGTGGTTTATTATTAGTGGTTTATTATTATTGGCTGATGCCTTTGTTTTCACATTTCAGGTCTATGATGCTGGTCCAATGTATTGTTTTGCTTTTATTGGATCATGTTTGATAGTGTTAGGACTGGTAAGTTTGACTAATTGTGTAAAAGTGTTTGTTATTTGTCTAATTTTGTAAAAGTGTTTGTTATTTGTGTTATTTTCCAGCCAGTAATAAGACTAACAGCTTTCATACTTATTTAATCTGATCATGATATTGCTTAATGGCTTCAAATGGCTTCCATGTGTGTTTGTCTCCTCATTGTGCAAACTCAAATTTCGTGTTAGTACTGTACCAAGTCTATTTGCATTTTTAGACAGTTTCTTTTCATAGATATTAGAATCATGCTCATGGGACAATTTCAGATACATTTGATTAAAGAAATATTCCTAACTGTTTTTGTATCTAAATTTAATTTCTCTGGACCGTGGCTGTAATAATAACATGATTTTAAGATTTTAGGAGTTTAAGTTAGCCTGTGTGAAACCATTGTAAAATGCTATGAGGGTATCCTTTTGATCATGGTAAATAAAAAAATAGTCGCGACGGTCTAAAAAAGATTTTCTCTTAATAGAAGAAAAATACCAGCCTCAATTACTTTCAGAACTATCTTGTGGGCTAAAGTCAATTTATTAAAATGAGTTATTGTTGTATATGTATATGCAGTAAGCATTAATTCTTTATTAATCGATTTATTAATTCTTTATCGATTTAAATGTGATGATATAACAAATCATGAAACCGTTTGCATATACCATTCTTATTTATTAATAAATTTTTATTAACTTATTGACATTGAAAGAGCATGGCTTAAAATTTATTGGAACAGCAGGCCTTTGTAAGCAAAATAAACAGCCTAAAAGGGCAAAACTGTAATTCATGCTTAACAACTGGTCAAATAATGGTTGCTGTATCATAAATTATATGTATTCATATAATAAATTTTGGCAGATTGTATATCTCACAAGTTTTGGAGCAAATTATTCGCGTATAAAATCATCTCAAGAGCTGACTGACTACAAGCGAGCCATAGAAATGGAAGATGACAACACCAGCCGCACTCGTTTCGGTAAAGACAGTCTTATAATTGCTTGTTACCTCACCGCTCTCTGTACTGGCATATTTTGTGGCAGTGGGCAAAGTTGGCTGTTCAATGAGATACCGGGTAGTCAAGAAAAAGAAAGAAAGATGAGACCTCATATAGATAACTCTGCTGCTCTTTTGGTGCAAATCCTGAAATTTTTTAGCAGCGCATAGGGCTAAATCTGGACAGACGTCCAGGCTTTCAAGCAACTCAGTAAAGTGAACGGCAGAAACTGGTGACAGCAGCAGGAGTCCAGGCCCCTCGGAACGAATTTCTAGCAGGGGGTGCATTTCGTTGGCCTTTTGGTAAATTGATGTGTTGTTAGATGTTCTTCCTTATGAATCTGATGCAAGGGGGGTGAACTGCAGCTATAGCTTTGCCTTCCAGAGGGTGCAGTGCACCCGGGGTCATATGTTGAAGACTGGTGCAGAGGTGCTTCTCCGGTGATGGTGATGCATGTTTGAATGAATTGGTCAGTCAACTGTCATTTCAGTGGGTGGAAGGCATGCATTGTTGAAATGACAGTTGTTGACGTTAACAAAAAATGTTATATACATTGGTTGTTGAAATAATATTTCTTAGATATTTCTTATATAGGTATTTGTTATAGATTGATTCATTTCTACCCACCTTCCTATATAGGTACCAGTAATTTCAACAAAACTATCAGTTTCATCAAATTGCTGGGTCACCAATAATAGAAGCCAATTTCATTAATAACAACAGTTTTATTGCTTTACAGATTAAATGATGCCTATAGCACATTAAATGATGCCTATAGCAAAAGCATGGTTATGTGGCCCTAGGTACTAAGATATTAAGGCTACTTTACTCACTGATTTGAGGGAGAGAGGTGAGGGTGATGGCTTTTTGAGATAGAATATATGGCTGGATACCTATTCCAGGCCTATGCATGGTGCATATTTATAGTTACACACGCATGCACACACACACACACACACACACTTATTAATTATGTTTTGCATTACAGGTTTATAAGAATGACGTTATGAATGGATGCATGCCTAGTGCCTACTCAGAATCTCAGAACCCTGTTCGTTCCGAATCATTCATTTGAATTGACTTGATCGTGTTACTCTGAAATTTTAATTATTGACTGAATTAATACTCAGACTTTATATTTAAAATTTTATACTGTTTTTATTGTTTGTCAATGGTGTGAATTTTTTTATTATAGATTGTTACTATGCATGGATATGTTGTTGATCTTGATAAAACTGAGTATTTATTTGATAGCAGTTCAACTCAAGTTACAGATTGTAAACTCAAGTCAACATCAGTTGAAAAGATATCTATACTTCTCTACCAATTTCCTTAAAGTCTTTTTGACTGATTTGCTTATTTGACTAATATACACATTTGAAATGAAATAAAATAGCAATGTTGGATGCAGTGATGTAGTTGTTTTTATTTTTTATGATGCTGGAATTGTCTATATTCTATTCAGATGAGGGCTGTCCATTAATTATGTCAACAAAATAGGGGAGAGGGGGTTTGAAAAAGTTTGACAGTTGTTGACAGGGGGAGTGGGGTCAAGAGAAGTTGATGTCAACAATTTCATTTTTTACAAATATAAAAAAATGGAAATTTTATGGAATACTATTTATTACAATGGAAAAAAGCCTGACAAGCAAATAAAAGGTCATCATCACCACATTATGACGCTTGATGAACAAAGGAAAGGGGAAGAGGTCTCATCGCTGCAAAAATAATAACCTTTGAAACTTTTTAGGGGGACCTGTCACTGGTCTTAGGGTGTCAAAAGTTTGACATAATAATAGGGGGGTCACTGAAAGTTAACAGTTGTTGACAAAAGGAGGGGTCAAAAATTGCCCAAAAATTGTTGACAATTAATGGACATCCCCTGAACTCAATGAAAATGTCCAATCAGAATTGCATGTGCTGTACAGCTTGGCTAGTACATGCTGGAGCATTCTGTATTAGAGAATTTTAAAGAGAATTGTTAATGACATATCCATTTGATAGGCCTACTTAAAGGCCTTTTTAAGCCTCTCAAGAAATTGAAGAGAAATGCACATCATGAAATCATTAGAAACCTTTTCTTATATGAATAATTTACTCATCTGCAAAATACTACTCAATGCTTGTGTTTAGTGCTTTTCATTCATGTTCTTTACTATGCTTTAATTTCTCTGGACCGTGGCTGTAATAATAACGTGATTTTAATTGTAGGCCTACTTTATAGGTAGCTTCCTTTTTCTAAAATCATATCCTCCATAGCTGTAACAACATAGCATCACTGCCCTTTGGATGTTGACTATTGCCTGGCTGATAACACCTTCCCCATAGCTATTTTAAGAGAGGCTGAGCGCCTAAGAATAAGCAGCTACTGTTGTGCTGCTTTCCAAGGCGCTATAGAAATCCACGAGATTTTACTTTACTTTACTTTACTTTAGCTTAGGAGTTTCAGTTTGAAAACCATTGTAAAATGCCATGAGTATATTCTTTTGATCGTGGCAAATAAAAATAGCCGCAGCTGTCTAAAAATCATTTTCTCTTGATAGAAGAAAAATACCAGCCTCGATTATTTTCAGAGGTATCTTGTGTGCTAAAGTTATATTGGATTTCAGATGTTTTTCGATTGCCAAGTGACAGCACTGTTGGAAGGGTAGTGTGTATGTGTGTGTGTTGATGTGTTGATGTGTGATTTTCATTATTGATTCTCTGCTTTGGACGATGCCAGGAATGGAACGATTGCATTTGGAGGACGCCTTCGAAGACGGTCCCCAGGTAGCCGGTCGTCTTCGTCTATCCGTCGGATCGATCCGCGCTTTCGGTCGATAGTCGATAGCGGCTTTACTCTTAGTCGAATGCGTCGAACCAGCAGCTGAGGCTGTAAAAATTAAGTCTTCGATTTATATAGCGCTTTGGCATGATGCGCCAGACATCAGCGTGTACCATATTAATGACCACTCAGTGACTGTTATGTGTATGCTCAGAATCGAACCCAGGGGATTACGGCTTGTCTTAAGGCTAGATGACACTACCCTTTGGATGTTGACTATTGCCTGGCTGATCACATACCTTCCCCATAGCTATTTTAAGAGAGGCTGAGCGCCTAAGAATAAGCAGCTACTGTTGTGCTGCTTTCCAAGGCGCTATAGAAATCCACGAGATTTTACTTTACTTTACCTTACCGATTGAGCTGTGGCGAATGTTAAAATCAGTGGCTGACAGTGGCAGAAATAGTGCGGATCACTCGACTTCATTCCGCTGATTCCGTGAAATATCTTGTGATTTGGAAAGTTAGTTTTCTTATAAAGGCGCCTGTCAATCATACAACTTCTTTAGCGCCCTTATATTAATGCATTTGGCATCAGTCAGTGATCACTTCAGAGTGGAAATAATGGAAGTCGTGTCTATGGTAGTTCAGGGTTGCAACAGTGTGGTTCAGTCCTTAAGTGCCTGGTTTCAGCTAAGGAGGGCTTGTAGCAGAAATGAGAGGTGTTTTAAGGTGAAACCTGAAGCTTGAAAGACAATCAGTATTTTCGAAGCAGTCTTTAAGTGTCTTGGTGCGCATAATTATATTATGATATGTGTTTAATTTTTCAGACAAGAAACCTGCTTACACTATTTGAGGCTGATGCATTGATGCTGAGATCCTACGTTCTGTCACTTTATCGGTGCTTCAGTCGTGTTGTCACTGCTCAGGTGATAAAGCAGTATTTTATTTATTGACGTTTTGAACTTTCTGGCAACTGGTGAACCTGTTTATTGTTTTGCATTGAAAACTGCAATGGGTGTAAATTTTATGTAATCATGTTGTGTAAATTATGGACGTGTAAATTTTTATTTTCCTCTACTGGATTTAGTGGTGGAATATTTGTACTGGATTTCATATAGATTTATTAAGAATTGTCTGGTTCAATGTTTCAGAAAGAAGTATGTGCCGCTACACAATCACTGTCTTCACACCTCAAAGCATATGACCAACAAGTAAGAAATCAGTTGTGATACCTTCTAGTATAAATCATTTCGGTCAGATTTGCAGCCTCATCCAATCTTCACTGCTGAGCACATGAAGGCTTCATGTGTAATGGGCACCCTTATGCTTTGCACCATTGGTGTAGGATGACTTACCTTCCAACTCATACCAACTGATTTATTATCACTTGGTCACTGGCCAGGTGCCATTGACTTTTATAGCACCAAAGTGAAATTCTTTATCAACATATATTGGCTCATAGGAAAACAGGCTTTGAACAGAGAATGTTTCTCTTCTCCTGCTTCTCCCTTTAGTATCCTAATCCTTTAACGTCAATTTTAATATATCAAATATCTAACTTATCAAATATTGAAATATTACATATTTTAGCATTTGTCTTTACAACTTTTTACCTATATTGAATTGTGATATTGACGTTCTGACTTTGATACTAATAAACAGATTGATTGATTGAACATACGTACAGCAGAGATATCATCATGTTTTTATGCTTGAAGTTGTTCTAAGTAGCTCGATTGATCTGATCAGGAGGATTTTGATTGCTGTAATATGGTTGTTTTTTTGGAATTAACTTTTTGAACCCTTGTTTTCCAAGCGATTGGGCTATATACGCCTATCTGGCAGGCCGCTTGAAAGGGTTAAATTGAATGTCAGACTGTTTTGTCAGTTTTATTTCTAAATTAAATGATTGTGATTTTTCTGTTGAAGCGGTTTCCTCTTGAAAGTGATGAAAGCATTCTTTCGTCAACCCTTTCTCAGTTTTCTATTTTCTTGGATGAGGTAAGCAGATTTGGGACAACATTCCTTCTGTTTCAGTATTGTAGTTAGATTCAGTGGCGGCTCTAGGATTTGGCAAGTGGGGGGGTCGTTGGGGTGGCAATTTCTAATCATGGGGGGCCAACCATTTGTTGTTTTAATGTATGTAGCATTAAGTATAGGGTCCCAACTGGGGAGGCCACTGGGGGACCAGGCACTCAATAGGGGGGCACGAGCCCCCTGGCCCCCCTGGCCCCTCTGTGGAGCCACCACTGGTTAGATTGCTATTATAAGTAAATAAATAAATATATATCAATTTAGGTCATGAAGCACAAATGAACCTTAGATTAGGTTAGGATGACCGTTTGATGATCAAGACTTAAAATAGCACAAGTTTACACAGTTTTTAGAGCTGGCTGCAATAGAACAAAAGCAGCAGAATTTCAACTGGAGATATTTATGAACACATACTTGCTGGCCAGCATATGTTTTGCAATTTATGCTCAGCTGCTTGTCTGATTGTTCTGCTGATAATGCTAGCATGTTGAATTTATTAGACTTTGTACTGAAGCAGTGATATTCCACATTGATATAATATTGAATATGAAATTCTTATATATCAGCTCATATATGCATGAGCTGGCTGCCTGTCTGTGATCTAATTGTACTGTGTGACTACACTGTGAACATTGAGAGACTTTTATAAGGTTTAGATGCATCTTATTAAATAAGTAAGTGCTGCATTTCTTTGTGATGAATCTACCAGCAGAACCTGAATTATGCATGTGCAAGTTGATGACAAAAGAAAGAACATTTGCTTGATAGCAGATGAAAGGCCCTTTGTTGTCTAAATTTTGTTATTCGAATGTTTTTGTCATTGACTTTTAAGGCTATTCCAAATTCCTTTCTATAGAAAGCCGTTAAGTAGATTTAAAAATCTAAAAATGAAAAAGACAAAGCAAATTTGTGCCATCTGACTGCCTCCACACATGACTTGCTTTGTTACTAAGTATTAGTAGTTTAGTAGTTCATCATCATCATCATCATCATTATCATCATCCAGCTCCATGGGTGATGTACCCATAGGTGTTGACAGCCTGGTTCACAGTTTGTCTCATCTTTCTCGGTCCTGCATCGCTCTGTTCAGTGTGTGCAGCTCCTCGTTCCCCCAATCCATGATATCATCCAACCACTCTCTTTCGGTCTGCCTCTTTGATTCTCTCCATCCTCTGTTCCTAGCGTGATCTTCTTCTCCAGTCAGTTGTCTTCCATCCTGCATATGTGGCTGAAGAAGTTCATTTTTCTCTGTATCAGTGATTGCATGATGTTTGTTTTGTTCTTGATTCTTTCTTGTATCGTTGTGTTCTTTATTTTCTGCTGTCATCTGATGATCAGAATTCTCCTATAGCATTTCATTTCAAAGGCTAGTAGTCAGTCTTTGTCCCTCTTTTTTATGGTCTAAGTTTCTGATGTGTAGAGTAGAACACTGAAGATGCACATTCTTAATATCTCCAGTTTGGTCTCAACTTTCACGACCTTGTTTTTCCATATTGTTTAAAGCCTGTCATTGCTCCTGTTGCTTTTGATATTCTTTGTTTTATCTCTTGGCTGCAGTCGTTATCCCAGTAGTTTAGTAGTTACCATAGTGTAATGTAAGAACGTTTCAGCGCACTTGTAATAATGCACCTGGTCACGTTTTTCAGATGTTCTCAAGCAACTAGGCAAATGGAAATTTAGATTTTCTATGGAGACATATTGAGTTTCAGATTGGTGACATACATTGTTATTTTGGTATATACTAGATGGACGAACTTACCAGTAGTTGACATTTCACTGGCTGAAATTAGACTTTGAAATCTGGTATTATTGAGCAGTAGATATAATGGGAATTGTAACACAATTATACAGAAATATATAAATTACAGGCATTTATGTTCTGTGTTAGAGACAAAATTAGTTTTGCTATGAAAACTTTGCAACAAAGCTTTTCATCTCCTGACTTCTAACAATGTGGGCTGTGGCATTTGGAAAGTCCTGCATACTTTCATGGTCCATTGCTTTCCATCCATTTGAAAATATTATATTTATGACCTTAATGTTAAAATAAATATGCTAAGTACCACAGAAATGGAATGTAATGTTGACATACCCCCAGTAAGTTTCAAATCTGATTCCAAAGCTTTTGTGTTCTTTCAATTTCCACATTTAAATTTATTTAGTTTTACTGTGCTGTAGTTTGGTTGAAATGCTTATTAAACTGGTTAAGTACTGAGCCATGATCATGAACTCTTATTGTCTGTGTTGCTGTTGTCTTTCAGTTGAGTTCTGTTCAACAAGTTCTGTTGACTCAGCTGAGTGATAACACAATATTTCCCATCAGTCGATTTCTAAAGAATGATCTAGATGGTCAGTTAGTTATCAGAAACCTGTTATTCAAAATGTTCCTTTGATATGACAATAGCGTTGCACATGGTGCATGGAATTTCTGCTTTGTTTATGTCTTGTATGAATCACTGAGTAGATGAGGTAGAAATTAAGTGCAGTTCAGTAGCATTTCTTCTTTCATGACTACGTAATTTTATAGTTTTTATACTTTTGTTTTATTAACCCCTTAACTGTGTGTTTAACTGTAACTCAATGTAAAATGGATGGATATATCCGGGATCCCCAGTTAAGGGGTTAAGACAGTGTTTCTCAAACTGAGATTATCAGGTGTGCCGTGGATTTTGTTGGAAATTTTATTAAATTTAAAATGTCAGTGTTTTAAATGTCTCAGATCAATGACTGTGCTTCAACACTCTATCTAGCATAGCCAGTGAGGGTCGTAAGCGTCACCGACGAGTCTGATTGAATCTAGAGTCTTGTGCCCCTGGGACCTGGGAGGACGTGGAAATTTGTTGAGACAATGCTGGTGTGGGGAGGGTTGTTTCGCAGTTAAGAATTTAAAATGTAGGGGGCGTCAACTGGCGTGTTTTAAATGTCTTAGTTCAGCCAAATATCTTCACGGATCTTGATTCATTTTTCTGCTTCCTCTAGCTACTAGAATGAGTGACCCGATCAAGACAAGCAAATTTTATAGAAATGTATGAATATTTGTCCTATAAACACCTGTTCAAAAAACCACAATATACTCATGCTCCGCCGCCTCAAGTGAAGCTCAATTCGCTCCATACTAATTACAATAGAAGTCTTGGTTTCACTTGAGATTGGCGCATCGTCTATTGTTGCAGGTGGACTAAATGACCAATGATGACATTCTACTGAAGAACGTCGATTGGCCTTCTTGACCCACCTTCTAAACCCCACGCCTCAGCTTCAATATAAATACCCCAAATGGTATCACCTAGACGTAATGCCGTCAGCGTTTTTGGACCAGATAATTGAGGTCCTTACTAAGGTCCTGGAATTTATATCGGCTAAGCGCCCACTTTGCCACAATAATTGCCATTTTTATTGCTTTGCATTCTTGACCCGTGACATTGATTGTTTTATCCAATCGCCATTGTTGAGATAACTACTAGTCCCTGACAAGGTCTCACGAGCGCGGTTATGGAGCACATTACAGACCACCTGCACTTTTTCGTATGAATTGGTGCATACCTGAGGAAAAGAAAGTCATTCTAGTAACAGGTGGCTCTAGCCTCTAAACATTTGCATCTGTTTCAAGATAGTTTCCTCTGTAGGCGTCTAACGTGATCGGGCCTTGGGAATAATCCGGCTGTCACTCACTTCACGCATGATGGCATTTTGTATAGGAACTGGAAAGCCACGGGACCAGACTCTCGTCAATAGTATCCGCGTCTCAGTTATTTCTAGGCCGCAGTCAACGTGTTAAGATACAAACCCTGCCCGGTGTCTGGTTTCTGGCACTTAAGGGGGTCATATCTGCAGAGGGCTGTGTACCGGCAGAGAGGACTTGCAGTCTGTTTTGAACCAAGCTATTCAAGTTGTGAACTTCATAAAATCCTGACCACTTAAATCTTGACTTCTTTCACAGCTCTGAGAAGCAATGGATTCCGAATATACATGCCTATTATACCATACTGATGTTCGCTGGCTTTCACAAGCGAAGGCAGTGTTTAATCTAGACTCCTGGACTCCGGGGGGGACTGAAAAAGCCAGGGGGTGGGGAAACTGACAATGCCGGGGGCATTTCTGCTAGGGGCCGCTGTTAGTCCATGTAGTATTCCAAAATTTTCGGGGAATTTGAAATTTCTGGGGAAAAGGGCAATTCCCCCAGAAACGGCCTAGATTAAACACTGAGCAAAGGCTTTGATGCCTTTCATCAGCAAAAAATTGCGACGTCTTTTCTAGTGCGCCGCCGATGTTTTCGCGTATTTCTAGTGTGCCGCAAGACGAAAAAGTTTGAGAAACACTGGGTTAAGAACTTGACTAAAGTGATGACGAGGTTGGAATTTTTATCAATTAAATCTTTGTAAATTCAAACAAAACAGTGGTCAAGTCTGACCGTTATATCTAATATTTTTACTGAAGGTTTAAAATAGAGTGAATTTAGTTTGTTGTGAATTTTTATTTTAAGAAATCCTGTCTTTGAAAGAAGTATTCCAATCAGCTAGTGATGGTAAGTTTGGTTTCTGTTTTCTATATATATGCCTTTAAAATCTTTGATACTGTGCATTCGACACATGCTTCTGGAGTGCTTCCAACCTTAATGTCTTGCTTTTGCACTGACTGTTATAAAATGTCTATCTTTTCAGAGCATGAGCAATCATTAGCAACATACATGAAATTTCCAAAGAAGAAAGAACAAGACAAGTCGAGACAAGAAGTGGTTGATGAACTTTATATAGCGAGAAAAAAAAGTCACCAAGTATGTTCAACTGTTCACCAAATGTGCCTAAACCAATCACAGAGTTTGTAATAATTAACCAAATGTATCAGATATGTCTAAAAAAAACTTGTGGAATGTTTCTTTGCATTCGCTCTAGAGCATGACATTATGGCAGCAATATGTCTTGTCATCATTGCCTGCTGCTTGACTGATATTTTCTGATCATATCTGTTCAATACTTTTCCATTCTTGTTCCAACCTTCCACAATTTATTTTATTTATCGCCATATTGCATTTTCATTATGAAGTTCTGGTTCCACTGTATTAACTAGAGCTGATATACTCATTGTTGATCCATCGAAGGTTTCTCAACTAATTGACGACTTTTACAATGGTTTTTACTTTTACTAGAGTGTAGACTCTAAGCAATAAGAATTCATCAGTGGGCTTGATGCTAAAGAATATAAAGCACATTAGCACATTCTGACATTTGATCGCTTGTCTTAATTGCTTATAAATGCATACGGTAAATGTCTTTAGAATATTTAGCTCTTCTGCCTCTTCGCAGAAATTAATTCAAACATATATCATAGTGTTGGTATTCTCACAGTCAGACTACTACAACTTTAGATTAAATTTATAGACCATATAAATTATATTATTTGTGAGGTATTGTGTGGTCATCACTGAAAACTCTTTTCTTATTATATAATGTATATCTGAAAATACCAAAGTTACAAAATTACCGAAGTAAGAGGCTATTCACACGTCACTGTTATCATATTATTTGCCATTTTCAGAACCATTACTTTGTTGGCACCATTTAGTTTCTTGTCTTTTGGACATGATTCCTCTGATGGTGCATGCTATATGAAGTGGATTTTGCTATTTCCTTTGAAGTTGTGGAAAATTTATTGTTGATGAACATTTTAAAAAGTATTTGAATGCATGTAATATATGTTGAGATTATGATAATATATTCTTCTTGTTGAATAAAGACTTAATTAAGTTTATCAACTGGTATCAATATGTTTTCCCATCTAGAGAGCTTAGCAATACATTCTGCCCTAAAATGGCGTGCTAGATTTGTTCATATTTGGTTTAACTGTTTTTCAGAGTGACGACATTTTATCATTTTCTTTTCAGACCTGCCTTCATTATTATACGGCATTGAACAGTCTGCAGTATAAACGCAAGTCATCACTTTTGGAGCCACTTGTTGGACTGATGAATGCCCAGAAAACATTTTTTGAAATTGGCCGAGAGTCTGTGATTAGAAAAGAGGTGGATGAGTTTGTTGGAAACATTAATGCATCTGTTCTTGGGTAAACTGGACTCTTTGACTAGATTCTCATTTTATAATCTGATTGCCAGATAATTTTGTTTTTTGCCCTTATTTCATTATTAAAATACTTACTAATCAGTGTTATGTCTGTCTCTAGTTACATATTTTCTTTAAGTCTGCAGACATTAGGGATTTTTGTTCTGTTGTAATAGTATCACTTTTCTATTGAGACTTCTCAGGAGAATTTTGTATTTTCCATAAAATGTCACTGATGATAATATTTACAGAGTGAGGTAGTTTTGAATGTTATATGAAGAGTAGTTGGTGGAGGATTTTCATTGTTTTTATCATATCACCTCATCTCCTTGTTCCTTTACAAACTGAAGTTGAGGTGACAGCATGAATTTCCTTTCTCCAGAAATGTCTATCCTGTATTTTCCTTACTGCTGCTGACATTTGCAGTCCTGTCCACTCCTCCAGGTCATCCAGCCATCGTCTTTTTGGCCGCCCTGTGTATCTTCTTTCCAGCATCATTTCTTGTTGGATTGTCCTTTCCAGTGTTGACCTAGAAGCTCTGTTCCTCTATACGTGCTCAAAATATTGCAGCATGTTGATGAACCATCTTTCTATATTTGACAGTTCATATTGCCTATTGTAACTGAATATTTAATTTCATTTTTCATTATTTGCTTCTCTATTATGTTTTCATCTTGTCTCCTGTGATAACAGTGCTGCTATAATTACTACTGGTATACAGTTTTTTTCTGGAAATTATTCTAAATTGTTCATATTACTTTTTAATGCTTTCATTATCCAGCATTACTAACCTTGGTACATCTATGCCTTACCACAGTCCAGCACACATGCATTCACACAGACACACATATGTTACTCATGCAAAATATGTTACGGCTTGGTTTTTTTTAAACTACTAGAGTTCAGTCTGAGTTGAAAGAAGCTTCCCAAACAATGAGACAGCAAATTGAGACAATCGAACAAAACAGCATACACAGATACTATGCTGAGCCATTGCCTGATATGCCTCATGTGTCTCCCAACTGCAATCTCTCACAGAAGGCAGGCTATCTGTTTCTGAGAACGTACGTAGAACATGTCTCTGAAGTTTTCAAAATCATCAGCTTGTGTTAATCTTGTCACTATACTTCTTCTTAAATAAATTACCCTAATGGTGATTTTTAATAGTAGCCTAGTTATTTGAATTTAAGTATAAATAGAGTAAAGGTAGCCCCGTACTCGAATGAGCGTAGGGAAATAGAGTACACAAGACAAAATCTTTAGTTTAAGACAGTTGCTTCTCTGTTTGAGAGCTCTTAGTTTGAATTGCCTTGTAGTATTAAGGTAAATTGAATTGCTCATTGCAAATTCTTGATGAATATCAAGCTACAGTACTTTCATGTTGAGCAACTCCACTGAATTAGAGTAGCCAATGTCTTGAAATAATGCACCTTCCCCTGCAATCCAGCTAGTGGGAAGATGGCATATTGATAACATGCTAGCACAGAACGTTAACAGAATCTGAATCTAATCTAATCTAAAACTTCTATAGCGCCACTTCATAATGCACAGGAGCATCAACCGATGGCACACCAAATCCAAATCATTAAAGATCCAGGTCAAATCCAGGGTATCTGGCCAGGCAAACAAGTGACAGTCTATGGTGGATAAGCCAGGTCAAAAATGGGTTTTTAATCTTTTTCTAAATGTCTGTAATGAATTTGCAATGTGCACTTGCTGAGGCAATGAGTTCCAATGTTTGGGGGCAACCACTGAGAAGGCACGAGAACCAAGAACTGTCCGAGTGTGAGAGAGGGAGAGAACTATTGCATACAGAAGGAACGGGATCGACACCCACAGGATCCCTAAGGTCAACTCAGCCTTACTTGTTAGAGGGCAGTGGTAAATGTGGAGCAGCATTAAGCTGCTAAGGTAAACATGGGTCTAGACGTACGACTGGAAAATGTCTCTAGCTTAATGGCTGAAGCCACATGTGTCACTGCTTGCCTCAGAAGCCAGTGCTTGAAATCGAGTATGGGATTCATTTGCCTTTTACCATACCCTGCAATCAATGCTAATATTTGTCACTTGTTTGTGAATGATAGTAGTATTGAAAGTAATTTTGTTACTTGCCTCAGAGTGATGCAGAAATTCAGCTCTGATAAATCTCTTCATTTAAGTAGATTTTTCCAGGCAACAGCTTTTAATCAAACAGAAGTAATGGTTTTATTTTAAATGTACTACTTTTGAGTTGAATGAAGTTTTTTAATTTCATTTAAAGTGGGTTTGAGACTTTGCCCATCAAGATAAATGTGATGCTGCATGTAAAATATTTTTAAATGATCACTATTTATTCTGAGAATCACAGGTTTCCCTGGAGTCTTGCTTTTCTCAAAATCTACATGATATTTCACTCTTATCTAATTTTTGGCATACAGAATTGCATCGTCTGTCAGACTTCTTGTGAAATTCATGAAAACTACCGGTTTTGCTTTGATTTTAAACACCACTATTACTTGTTAGTTATTGTATATGACGATGATGATTATGACGACGACGACGTGCCGGTAATGTAATGTGTTATTCAAGATAAACATGCCATTAAAAATGCATTATTCATAAAACCCTACAGAAGTACATAATATATTGCAAAATTCAGAAAAGTTCATTGAAGAATGTTAAGGAAATTTTGACAAATTTCTGCAAATGTATTATTTGTCAAGTATACTTCCTTGATTAGAGTGTAACTGCTGTCCTTAAAACTAACATTCAGTTGCAGTACTATGTTACTTTTGTTTCTGATGTTATCTACATTCCAGAATATTGCATTAATTTTGGTACTATACTAATATACAATTTAGCAATTACGCTAGAAATCTGTGATGCTTTTGCGTATAAGGTAGGTGCAGAACTGTTCATGTTCTGTTTGTAGTAAGTTGACGCTTTTGTCCAGCAGATGGGATCGATGTTACTTTTTCATTCAGGGTGGAAATCTTATGTGCCAGACCAAAGATGAGGTGGCAAAATCTGTTATGACTCATGTAAAAGATAGGAATTGAATTAATTTGAGAAGAGTTCTTTCAAACTTGTTCAAAATGTTTGCAGTTTGAAATCAGAGCTATAGATTGAATGTAATATTGAAATTTTATCATGGCTAGCCAGGCCTTGATGTTTGAACTTTAGTGCTTTTGCAGACATTATGTAAATGACTATTAGAGTACGTTAAATCTTGGAGTTCTTTGATAGCTTATTTGGTTAGGCGTCAGCTTGCTGAAATTGTTTTCCGGACACTCACCTGTCCACTGGCTTAGAGCGGAAATTAATATGGTCTGCATAGCAATTTAGGCTGATGGCTAGTTCATGTATCAAGATGTTACATAAAAATAAGAGCTTCATATGTTTCTTTGTTGAATTATTGTTGAATAAGACTTTTTTACTTAGTGTGATAATTATTAAGAACCAAGCAGAACCTGCCAAGATATCACTTGAACTTGCTAAAAGCTATAATAATGCAGACCTTTTCTGTAACTAAGCAGTGCCAGAAATGTAGTTCTAGCTGTATGTGACATTTCTTATCATTCTTGCATGTTACATTTTCAAGATTTCAGAGTAGAACAGGCTATATACCTTCAGTCCCATTTTCTGATGACAATTTTGATTCTCCTTCTAAACTTGAATAATTGTGGGCAGCAGGTGTGGAGTTCAGAAAAATTGTGGAATTGTCATATTTTTTCAAATTTTCAAGAAAAGTACATTGTTTCATAAAAATCAGAAGTCAGAGTTAGAGAAAATTTGCATAAATATGTTCATATTCATAAACTATAATGACCAGATGATCTTACTTGATGCGGCTGTGATGTTTATTTAGTGGTAAAGAATGCATAGTGGGGACAATGTGCCAAAGTGAAGTTGTTTTGTGTAATATAATAATTAATTAATTAATTAATTATTGATAATTACTCAGATTTACATTTTTTCAAGGTATGACTCTTGATTTCTTAGGTTGCTGGAAGTCCTGTCTTAGACTTGAATGAGCCAAACAAAACTGAAATAATAGAAATTGAGGACAGAAGATTTGTCTTTCAGATTGTTCAACTATCTAACAAGAAGTAAGCAACAGTTGTTTATGATTATTTAAAAGCTTATATAATTATTAATTATTTATGTATTCGTATTTAATAGCTTTTCATAACCGAGATATATATATATATTAAATCCTTTATGAATTTAAAGTGTGAGTTTGATTTCTTTGGTCACATTGCTGTCAGCGTTGCTTCTGAAGATGCATGACAGCATCGCCAAAGATTATTTGTAGCTTTTGTCACATACCGTAAGCTTACTGCTGTGTTAACTTATCTTGAATTACCTGATGAATTTGGTTATTATTCTTTGTCTTATTTTGCTGCCTTCAGGGTGTTGCCTTTTGTTATCTCTCTGAAATATTTCATTTTGATTTTCAGGGACAGCCATTTGCCACCCTACCCTGAGATAATTTTGCAATATTTCTCTCAACAAAATGGGAAAATCTCAATTATCAATATGCACTAATCAGGCCAGGTCAGGTCTCATCCTCCAGCTGTGTTCAGCTATCAACCTCTCCATGACATCTCTCCAAAGTTCTCTCTCTGTCCTTTGCTATTTCTTCCAAGGTCATTCAGTGTCTTTCGTCAGTTTTGTCAGTTTTTCCATTGAGATTCAGCCCTGCCATGTTCAGATCCTCTCTCAATCCATCTGCCCATCATCTTTTCAGTCTTCCTTTAGATCTTTTCCCCTCTGGTTTGTGGTTGAAACTTCGTTTTGGGTTTCTTGTTTCTTCCATCCATCACGCACTAATATCGGTAGTAGCCGAGTAATTCTATAACATTTGTCAGTTTTTGCTTCAAAGCTCAAATTTTGCAAATTTTCTTAATGGCTTCCTCTGCAGATTTGTATATTGTTATTTAAATTTTATATTTTTACATTTTCAAAATTTGCCTTTTGGATATTGTTTAGAAAATATTCATTTCTTGGGTTAAGCTGCTAGTGCTATGGGTGTTTTACTTATAATGCTGATTTGCTCTTTTGCAGTTCATTTGATATTTGATCTCATTTTCATATTCTCAGTACAACAGATTTTGGAAAACTAAATGCACTATGTCACTAAATCTCTTTTTTCAGGACTGTCATTCTGCAAGCTGAAAATGCCTTCGAACGGGATGAGGTAACTGACATCTTGTCATCATGATGATGCGTGACAAAGTGGGTGTTTTGAAATGTTGGTCAGTCTTGCAGAGCTTTCTGTTTTATTTCAATGGTTTCTGATCGAAAGGAGAGATTGGAGATGGGACAGAAAATAAGGGAGTCATTGACATCAAGGCCAGGGTTTTTGATTGCAGACAGTACACTGGCTCTCTTTTTAGAATCAGCAAAGACAGCCTTCGAGCATTGAGCAGTTACACAGTATCAAAATGATGATGTGGTGACAATGACAAAGATGATGCATGATTGATGGTGGTGGTGGTGGTGGTGGTGGTGGTGGTGGTGGTGGTGGTGGTGGTGGTGGTGGTGGTGGTGGTGGTGGTGGTGGTGGTGGTGGTGGTGGTGGTGGTGGTGGTGGTGGTGGTGGTGGTGGTGTTGACAACAATTATGATGTTGTTGATGCTTTTTTTCCAGTGGATTGCTACCATCGCAAATGCATCAAAAGAAAAGTCTTCTGTTGGTGAAATGTTGTCAGCCGTCGATGGTCAAGGTGTCCGGTCCACTCCAGAGGTATTTATAATCATCTTTATTCGTGACAAGCACAGCATAAAAAGTAGTACACAACCAGTAGTACACAACCAAGGAAAACACAAATCAACTGAACAAAACTAAATAATAATAATAATAAAATAATAATAATAAAATAAACCTAATAATAAACAAATAAACTAAGAACAAACTTTACACAGTACAGCCTCTGCCCTCAGACAAATTCTAGTAATGCACTGAGCAAAGTACAGTGGCTTCTTCTTATATCTATTAACAAAGGATGCTTGTCGCTTCTCTACAATAGCATGCATACTATCCAAACCCGTCAGGACTCTGATATACTCGACATTATCTGCCTCACATGTTTTAAAAATTTTGCACACAACTACTCGAATCAGTCTGTCAAGAGCATTAAGAATACTTTTGTTTGGAAATGTGGCTTCCATACCATACAATACAATAGGTAGACAATAGCTCTTTACCAGGTTAACGCATATTAATTCTGAAGCGGCATATCAAACCTTTCTTTGATTTATCAAACCTTTCTTTGATTTTGAAAAAAAAGCTGATTCAAACCTCCTGAAGTATAATCACTCATTTTATTCAATTATAATGTTATACTAAGTAAGTATATCATGTAAGTGACAGGTTTTTAGAATTTATTCATATAACTTACATTAATAAGATAAACATTTGATTCCTGTAGGATGATTTACTGAAACAACAGTGACAGCTTAACCTTTTCACTGCTTCGAGTTGTTGCCACCCACTCAGTTTTTTCCCATATTTTTCGGAGACCTGGCGATATATTTTCAAGCACTTCTAGTTACCTGTAAAGGGTCCATTTTCAAACATTTTGACGTATTTTGCAATCGTTTTGCTATAAGGGTTACTAAGCTATGACCATTTGATTAAAGGTATCGGAGGGTGTATGCCATCCCCGAACTTTTCCTTATTGATTGTTTTGCTTAATGATTATCTGTGTCTTTAGACTTAGCCCTAACTCTAGCTTAGCAGAGAATCAAATGGGAACAGTTTATGGCAATCTATTGGTAAGTGCAGTAATAGAGCCCCAAGCCCCCTTTGAACCAATTGCAAAATGTAATGTCTGAATGAAGGATTATGGCTGGTTTACAAGACGAAGGCCAAGTGCAATGCCAGTAGAGTGAAACTATGATGCAAATGCCTGTATAAGAGCCTACAAGTACAACAGGCAATCAAAGCAGTGGACAGTAACCATTATCAGATGAGATCTGATTGATATAACTGTATTTCATGACATTTAGCAGTCTATATATTTTGCATTTATTAGTGTATAACTGACATTAATTCCTTGAAATACAAGTATAATAATAAGGAAGCATGTTTGCCATATATATATATATATATAGCATGCTAATGGTACAGGGATATAGTCCTGGCAAAGCCCTTAACGTTGACTCAGCCATTGGTGGAAAGTGAGTAGCGGCTTTAGCTGCTGAGTAAACAGGCACATTACATGAGAACATTGACCCTGTATCATGTAATCTGCACAAGTCACCTGGCTGAGGTCCACGAAACGGAAATGGGCTATGAGTCTTTAGGTTTGCAAGAATCTTGAGTGTTTTGGATGACTTTGCTTTACTTTATATATATATATATATATATATATATATATATTCTATATTCTGTAAACAACCACATTTTTGGCATTCAGTGGGCCTTAAATGTGAAAATCTGAAAGTCATTAAAATTCTATACAATGCTTATGCTTGATGACTTATAACTTGTACTACACGAGCAAAATCAGCTTTGTAGAGATTTGAATTCAGAATCTATTGGTATATGACACTATTCTATTTTCAAAGGGTGGACTGAGATAAATAGAATGATTGTAACCACCCCATGGAAGAAGGCATTATAAAAAAGCGTAGCAATGCAAGGGTTAAGATATTCAAGTGATGTATTTATTTTTATAAATTCTGTTACTTTTAGCGTCAGCATGGTTCAACATCAGAAAATTCAAGTTCTTCTATATCTGCAGTTTTGGCATCTGTCCCAGCAGCTGTTCCAAAAGTTCTTGACATGTTAAGGTAAAGTGATCGTTGCTGACGTAGTTTGGTACATGATAAAACAATCACTGGCCAAGAGTACACAAGATTCTTGCAGTTTTAATATAATGGGAAAGTTTTCGTTTTTGTCCACGCTAGTATTTATATTGCATTTTCCAGAGATGCGTCGGGTTTTGGCCGATCAACCCAGCCTAACATGGCTCCATCTACTCCATCAGAAGGAACCTTCTTTCCTGATGCACCCATCCAATTTGACATCATTGCGCCCTGTGAAGATGCCAAGTTGAGCCGACCGGATGGAAGTGATGGTGTGCCTCGGTTAGTAAATTATTAGAAGTCGTATTACTGTGCTATAAAGCCTGCAGTAGTTTGTGGACTGGGTTTCAATAGGATTTGAGCTATCACAAGGTCGATAGGTTCCTTGCAGTGTAATCTCGTTAAAGGTTGATCAACTACTTCTAGTAATTCTGGTTACTGTGATTGATTTTCATTCTTTTTAAATCGGCTGTTACAGGATTCTTCTATATATCAGAGGCAATCTTGAGGCAAGATTGTCAAGGAAGGCTGTTATATGTTTCTGTACTTAAAACAATCAAGTAACCTAGAAAATCATCAGCTTTGTCTATTATTAAGGAGCACTTTCAGTAGACGAGCATTATTTTGTTGGCTTTGAATTTGCTTCTGTATTTCATTGACATTGTGTATGTTAATGTAATATGAAGAAGTAATATGAAGAAAATGAAAGTGGTAATTTTTGTGAACTTTTGACAGTTTTCGATTGACAACAATTAAAGAACAATTTTGTTATTTAATTGCAATTAATGTTCACCTATGTTTTTCAGACGTATCAACCCATTCAACAGTCGGTTGAACGCGGCAGATGACGACAGCCATGTGAAGCATGCTGTTCGTTTTCTTGGTTCACAACAAGTTAACACAGATCGAGGTGAGAGAAGACTATAAGGTAATGATTGTGCTGACTGGATCTATAGCATTTCTCCGTGTCAGTCCTTGTAATTTTGTTTATTCTCTATGCAGGAGACGCTGTTATCATGGAGACAGTGAGACAGATCATGGCTGCTCGTGCAATTTATAATGTCTTTAAAATGACGGAATTTCAACTAACCGTGTCTTCCAGCTCTCTCAGGTCTAAGCCTATCATTTATTTATTTTGCTGTTGATATAATAGTCTCAAAATCTGATTGCAGATAACATTCTTTCAGATGCTCAGTATTACAGTTTGTAATTAAGTCAGGGAGATTTTTGATAAACGATGTTTTATGTTGGGTTAATTTTATAGTTTTGTAATATTGTAATTATTTGTATAGCACAAGCTTGTTGGGATATTGACATAGTGTAATGTGCTTGACCATCTAGTGTTGACATTTTGGCTTGCTGTTGGCAAGTTAGAAGAACCAGTGCATTTTTGCATTTTGATGCCAATTTGAGTCATCTGTGACTCTGCAAAAATCTTGAATTAAGATATACTGTAGTTAGAGTGGAGTTATAAAGTCAAAAAAATCATTTCTATTATTATTTTTATTATTATTATTATTTTTATTATTATTAGGCTGTTTGATCCAGCAAATGGAAACATCACAGCAGAATTTACTCTTCCTGATGTGTCTTACTGGGCAGTTCACAATGAAAATAAACGGTATAATCCTCTTTAGAAGTGTAGAGTATATTGATGTTGACAATATTGCAATGATCTTTTCTGCCTGTTTATCTATATCTATGCATATAGTCTAAAATTTTCTAAATCTCATCAATTATGTAATGTAATTATGTCTGGCGTGAAGCCATTGACTGCTTAAAATTAAAATCATTTGTGCCGATCAGTATTTTATTGAATCTTTAGTATTATTATTGTTTGTCATAACTTGATGATTTCCCAGATTGGCTACTTGTATTTTGCATTATTTAGAAGTGCTTTACTTAGAATGTCTGTGATTAAGTTTGAGAAATAAAGTGATTTTGATTTGATTTGGATGATTTAATGTTTTAATTGTTCTTTTGTCTTTTCAGTCTTTTTGGATTCATCACTCATTCACAGGATAATGCAGCTTTGGATAAGTCAGCATTCACTTGTTACATTTTTGAGTGCACTAAGTCTGGTGAAGAGGTAGGTAACCCAGCATCACCAGGCATAATTTTTATTGTCTCTTAACTCATTTATGTAAAATATGACCTGCTTCACTCTTTCCTAGCCTCTAAGTGATGTAATAAATTTACATTCATTGATTGCACAAATGTGGTGACTACTTACAGTACAGGGCCTTAGCAAGAATTTTATTTTGGGGGGGTGTAAACTTGTCCTTGATCAGGGGTGGATAGCCAGGGTTTGGAGGAGTTGCAGAACACCGTACCTTATTCCAAGCTTCACTGAAGTTGTCCATTGCTTGATAAAGGTTTTGGAACATAGACTTTAATGTCATCAAGAATCACGCCAGGCTTTTTTCCAGGAATCTGCGTTCAGGAGGGTGTCCCAAAATTGCGGGGGGTGTCAACGTCCAGCAGTCCAAATGTTGTTGAGTCTTATACGGCTAGTTTTTCCTATAATTATAATGTGATTTTAAGTGGTTTTGTAAACTTTTGTATCATCTGCAAACTTTGAAATTTTTGATTTGAACATATAATACGAATACGAAACAGCTGCATCATAACACCACTGTCCTTCACAGCAGCTTCATACTACTTTTAACATATGTCTCTTTGGGAAGTGTTTATTCTAGCCACCTTGACATTGGGGGGGAGTTTCAAATGTTTGGGGGAGAAGGTTTGTCTCCCCAAAAACCTTGACAAGTAAAAAAAAAAACGGTTGCCCTTCTATCTTTTCCCTCTCCAGATGTGGTGACAAGCAAAAAAAGGTCATCTTATTTATGTTTCATATCCTTCTCCAATGCTCTGACTAGCAAAAAATGATCATCCTTATATTTCCCCCTCTCAAAAAAAGCTCCCCACTCGTCACACTTTTGTGGGGGAAATTTCCATCCCCCAATGCAACATATAGAAAGTTTTTTTGGGGGAATTTTAAAATTTGGGGGGGGGGAATTTCCCTTTGGAGAAGGCCTAGAATAAACTGCTGTTTGGGTGATAGCCAACACCACCCTTGGCAGGGGTGTAGGGGCAGGGGGTTTCTGTCAAAAACCGGGGTGTAACCCCCCGCTGGGGGTGTAGATAAATCTCTGAATCTTACTTGACTTGTCAGTCTTTCTCTTGAGTAAATGTCTAATTATATAATTTTGAGTGTTTTTTGGACACCCAAAGTACCCCAAGCAGTGGTCTTGAATACATACAGCATGCAAATACTTTAATTCAATGCCTACTAGAAGGATTTCTTTGGCAGATGAAACAGCGTAATTTGAAGAACACTTATTTGATTACTTGAATGAAGTGCACTTGAATAGATGTACTTGTAATTATGATTTTAATGCATTTATTTACAGATTTGCCACGCACTTACTACTGCAGCTAAAACTGCCTTCAACCTGTCTATGGTATAATTATGACAATTTCCAATTACTGATTTGTGTCTGATTTCAGCTAAATAGGTTTTTAAATTGCAGATGAGTTCATTTATTGTAATGGTTTGAGACCAGTTTGATTTAGTTTGTAAAACTTCATGTGCAGTTATGGCAGGATCTTCATCTTTGAGCCAATTCTGACAACAAAAGCTGCCTTAAAGAATTGTCTGTTACTGAGCTCTATTCAATACTCTATGTTCCAATTTCATGTCATAAAAATTTTAAAAGTTTATTAACATATATATCATATATATATATGTATATATATATATTGCTGTATTTTTATTGTGATAATACGCGATTAATGCGTTAAACAACTGTTAATCGCGGACGAATAAAAAATTAATCACTTCATATTTCTCTAAGACAATCTGAGCTCAAAAAATTATGACATCACGAGCTTTTGTTTACAGTTAACTGTCATGGATGTTGCTTGTGCTATATAATGGCTGTTATGTGTAGTCGCTAGCACAGTGGGTTGTATACATTGTAAATGCTTGTGATTGCAAATGATGTTTTTCAAAGAAAATGCAATTAATCCCGATTAATTATTTTAGTCGCACAATTGATCGCGATTAAAAGAATTAATTGTTAAACAGCAGTTATATATATATATATAATATTATATATATATATATTCATAAAATGTTATGAATTTCAGATTTGCTAATGCAACGTTATTTGTATGTTGAAATATCAATCATATAAATATCTGGCTATCATCGTCAGCTTCTCATACTGAATTCATTGTAATTTCAGACTGCTTTGGATTGTGAACAGTTGAAATATGATAACATTTTACTAGTTGTCAGTTTGGTTTAATGAATTGGAATACTGCGCTACAGAATATTGTGTGGTTTGCTATTACAATTGTTATCATGTGATGTTCAGATATCATTTGTATATTGTTTAGCAAAAGCAAAGTGAAAACGTACCAGCAACAGAAGAAAAGGTTTGTTGTCCGTTTTGGCAGTTAAGAACAACATGCTTTCTTTAGTTATACTATCATTCTTGAGATTAGTTTTGCTTTTTTATGCCCATTAGAATCTGATTTTGTATGCTAACTTTTATTTGTTTTAATTTATAAATTTCAGAATTTGTGGCATCAAGACAATTTTTGTGGCTTTTTTCCCATGAGAAGCCACCATGAACATTAGTGAGAAAGTATATCAACTAGCCTACTCGCTGCAGATATGGCAGTCCTTATTGTCTCAAATGCTGCATTTTTTTATTCTTACATGACCTCAGTTAGCATATGCTGCAGAATTATTTGCTTTAGTCATAATCTATTTAATAAAATCTTTGAACTCCATCTGAAATGCAGTAGATTTGCCATGTAGGCTATGACTGTGAATGAGTTCAAAATAAACCTCAGTACTTTAGGATATTAGATTGGATGGGGACAACAGTGATTTTCACACAGGGCAGTCCCTACTGAACCACTTTAAACCTTGTTACATTATATTCTTATAGATCCATTTTTGTTGTTATGGTTATCGAAACCAAAGCTGACAAGGGGTGCCATTTCTAAGTTACTTTGTTAATTACTCTTGTGATCATATTTAACATAATTTTGCACTAAAACTTTGAACTTGTTCACCCATGAAAATAATAAAATAATTGCAAGTAGCTGAGTTAAGACTCGCCAAGAGTATGGCTCAGAATATTCTTATTATTAACATCTGCAGCGTTTAATTAATTATATTTCTTATTATGTTCGCAATTTGTTGTCTAGGAATTGTTACTGGCCAATATTAGGCAGCTGCAGGATAAGCCAGATCTTCCATCATTAAGCACTCGTGGTAATATCGTGCTGGACGAATCTCGTGAATCTGAGGAGGCAGCTTCTGTTTTGACGACGACAGTTGGCGAGATATCAACAGAAGATCGACACCAAGAAGAATGTCCAAGCCGTGAAAAGCCAGCTTAGCACGCGAGCACTTCCAGGTGTTTAGTGCCTTTATGGCCAATTGCTCTGCTGTTTTGCTTTTAGCAACTGCCAAATTTTTGGCCACTTGAAGATGACTAACTTGAATTTTGTCAAGTCAAAATTCTTTGTTGTGCTTTATTTTTACTTGTGAATCAATGAAGATGGCAATGAATGCTAACTATGTAAGTAATTGGCTTTATAGTTTGAAGATGGCGGTTGGGTTATGAAAGATTGAGTTCAAATAATTATGTGAAGGGTTTGTGGTATGTTTTCTTTGTTGCTTTTTCATTCTGTCTTTTTCTAACTAGAGTAGTTAGAAAAATTGAGTCAGCTCTGCCTTGAGACATTTATTTTATCTGGATAAAAATGTTCTTTGCTTGTGCAATTGTTTTATTTAATTCAATATGCCTTTCAGAACTTTAAGCCATAGGTCAAATTTCCAGAAATATCTAATCAGAAGTAGGAGTTAGTTCATGGTTGTTTGAAAGTATATTTTAAGTGATTACAAGTTAGTCAAATTTGTCGTTATATCATAGTACCATTGTGTTGAAAATAATGGCTGTAGATATGTGTTACCTATGGCTGAAAGCTGACCAATGCACTGAATTTTCTTCAGGTTGAGGTATTTGCCGTTGAAATATGAGTGTGTAAGTTTGATGCTGTTGAGAAAATGACAGTTATTTGGGTCTTTCAGAAACAGGATATCATAAACAACCTAGCCAATGATTTTCTCTTTTCACAATGAAAACAACATTTTTTACGAGGCTATAGGAGTATTGCATAGTCATTATTGTTGCAGCCTATAACTTTTCCATGGAGAGTGAGCGTTAGAGATAGTAATCTTTCAATGTTTTGCACATTGGATGTTTCATCCAGTGACTGGATGACTCGCTCTTTTGAATCTTCTAGTCCCCTTCTTTGCCTTCCATTTCCCCTTCTTTGCCTTCCATTTTTTAATTCTTTTGACTCTCCTGCAATCCGTATAACCAACATGTTATGAAGCCGAAATATCAGTCTTACGTAGTCAAAGGATTAAGTACCTCCAAGCATTACTGCTTTTATTAGTTTTCCATTCTTCACCCTAGGGATAAGGACATGGAAATTTTCATTTCTTTAATCTTATCCAAAATAGTTTTTTTAGTTCATCTTATATCTTGTCATAAGCATGTATTTCTTTTTATTTCCAGCCTATATCTGTTGTATTGAGGTTGCATTTTATTTTGGAAGCATTCAGCTTTGCAGTGTCCACTCTGCTCAGACCTGCAAACACATTTCCTGTCTCAGTGGCTCTTTTGGTAGAGTGTGGCTCTGAAACCGGAGACGATCTATCGACCCCCGAGTTCAGTCAGGTTTTATTTCTCTGGCAGTCACATGTCCACCAGCAGGAGTGGAATTTAGAGTGGTCTGTGTAAGATATTCACTGTTCTTTGATATGTTAGCAGTGAGGTACAGTGTAGCTGTAGTGGCTACTAAGAGGAGCTGATATAATAAATACCTGACAAAGCAGCTGCACACAACTATCAAAACATGTGCAACAGGCAGTTGATCACAGGTACACAGGAGAGGACAGAAAGGGATTGAGGATGAGGAAAAGCACTGGAGAAAAAGCTAATTTGTAGGTACTGTATAAGGCTTTCACAAGATTGTTTTCTATTATTTTGTTTTATTTTAATATGATTACTGTTACTTGATTTTATTTGTAGGCCTATAGCTGGACTCTGTAATGTGCCCTTGCTCCTGACATTTGGTAACATGGCGCACAAGAAATTGTCAGTATAATAATAATAATAATAATAATAATAATAATAATAATAATAATAATAACAACAATAAAGGAATTATGCTAATTACATTACTTTTCACATTGAAGTGTCGGCATTACACCTGCTCAAATAGCTGTCATTTAGCTGTTATTCACAGTATGCACTATATGCTATGCACAGTTTACAATATTGTAAATATAATTTTTACGTTGTTACTTACCGGTATGTTCTGTTTGTGATCTTGTTATTCTGTCTACTGAAGGACTTGTTCTGTTGAGAAATATGTATATTTAGCAACATTGAAAAGAGGGTGAAGCAACTTGTGGTAGACCTCTCCAGCAGACTGGCTTTGCAGTGACAACCCTGTTTAGTCTTCTCTTCAGTATTAACTGAGCAGCATGGATGAATAGCCATTGAAGGTGCTTTGAGCTTGTATTCTGTATACATTATCATGGAGTCAATATATAGCAGTGATTTTGTGAATGATTTACTTTTCTTGGGTAATATAACATTTTGTATGGTTTTTTAAAAACTAATACTGGACAATATTATTGAGGGTTGAATGTAGGCTCAAGTAGCATCTCTCCACTCCAGAGACAATGAAATAGGATTCTCTCATCCACTTTGACTATGCCGATTTCATGAAAAATATGGGGTGCTGGTTTTTTTCAGAAATTTTAAAGTATTTGCTGATTTTGTGCTCTGAATCTTCATTTAGAGGAAATAAATTTAAAATGAAAGATGTGGCCTGTGAACTGTGTAATGTATATTTGTGAACCACGGTAGCTTATGGACAGTGTTTCAGCTTATAAAGGAGAGAGCTTAAAAATACTCTCCTATTTTCAGCCTTTATATTTCCATACACACACACACACATCGGTACCAGTAAATTTAAAAATTCATAAAATGGAAGACGTGCAAGAAAGAACTAGAAATTATATATTGGTCTATGGAAATTTTGGTATTCCTGCTTGTGAATTTTTATAGTTCTTTTTGCATTTTTGCATGTCTTCAATGTTATTAAGTATAGGAAACTGTTTCCTGTGGAGAAGAGTTTATTGATTATCACTTTTAAGCAGATAAAACACGGCTGTTTTTTGCAGCATTCATCTTCACTGGACAGTGTATTTGCTCTTTTGCAAATGAAGTTTGCATTCCTGTTCTAACATAATATTCCTCTTGATCAATTGAAGACTGAATTTTGTATGTGCAATGTCATGAATGTTTAATAAATTGTTCATTATATTCAATGATAAAATTCATATGGTTGTAACTTTGGTGTCAGTATTTTTGGATAAATCCATGTAATTAATTATAACATTAATTATTATTATTATTATTATTCGACTATTTTACTAAAATCTGTATTGAACCTTTCTTTCAAGCGTGTAACATTTGGCCATCGGCCAAAACCAAAAAGCGCTGTACAATCAACACACAGCTAATAATTTTGACATTCGATGCGATCTGGTGAACAAATAACGTTTTTAGTTCTTTGGCTAACGTTTCAGGAGAAATAGTCCAAAATTGCCAGACAGTCCCTTAATCGGGGAGACTAGATTCCACAGAAGTGGAATGTTTGTTAATGTTAATGTTTAATAGTGTTTGGAACTTACTTATTTTGAAATTATGTATTCAAAGAATTTAGAATCTTGTACTAAAATCTGTATTGAACCTTCTTTCAGATGCCCTTTGGGGCTGTCCATTAATTACGTCAACAATTTAGGGGGAGGGCGTTTGAAAAAGTTTGACAGTTGTTGACAGGGGAGAGGGTCAAGAGAAGTTAACGTTAACAATTTCACTTTTTACAAATAATCAAAAAATAGGAAATTTCGTGGAATACTACTTATTACAATGGAAAAAAGCATGGTAAAAAGGTCATCACCACCACCACATTTTGACATTCGATGAGCAAAAAAGGGAAATACTGTAATGGTCATCACCACAAAAAATAATAACCTTGTTATTGGGACCTGTCATTGATCTTGGGGTCAAAGTAATTATGAGGGGTAAGTGAAAGTTGACAGTTGTTGACAAGGAGGGGAGGGGCTCAAAAATTGTCCAAAAATTGTTGACATAATTAATGGACAGTCCCTTAATTGTCACCAGCTGACTAGATTAAACACCATCAATAATTGATATATTTGTGTACAGGGGCGGTTCCACTTTGGGGGTGCATCCCCCCACCGGCTCACCAAAAATGTGCCTTCAATGGAAGATGATAGTCTAAATGGATTAGCCTTGATGTATATCAACAAACATGTGGACATATCCATAGACAATGTCATTGACAAATTCGCTTCCAGCAATAGAAAACTATTTTGCACTATGACTTTGTACAAGCCAGGCAAAAATGGCTTCTACTGTATACATTGTCAATTCGATCTGAACATTATATTTTATAAATCAAATCTACAGATTTCTACTAAGCCGTTTACATATAATTCCTTTGAGAATTTGTGGGATCTTCCTAGAAATTCATTGTATCCCCTCACCAAGAGTTCTTGGAACCTCTACTGTGCGTGTATCAGAGATTTAGAAATGGGGCAAAGAGGATTATTATGAATTAATTACAATGTAGTAGGGCATTGTTATGATTATAATTACAGTGTAATAGGCTAGTAGTAGTAGTAAGTAGTATTAGTAAACTAGGTTACTAATAGTTAAGTTAACAATGCTTTACTAGAATGATAAAGGAAAGTATGTCCCAAAGGGCCCAGTCAATGACTAGGTTGAACTACAGCATGGTAATAGTCTTAGTTGCCTATATATCTGATAGCAAAATAAGTTGGTTATTAAATGAAAATATCGGACAGTAAACGCTTATTCCATGTCTTGATCCTTCTTGTCGGAAACGGGGATCAATAACAATTTAGATTATTAGAATACTATTCTACATACGCCGAATCAATCGTCTCTCAAATTTACAACCAGGCTTTTCCATGTGCTGCACCAGAACTGGAATTCAATTCTAGCATCAAGTCTGTAGTCGCCAATTTTTGCACTTCTGCAGCATCTCAAGTTTTCAATCTAGATTTAAAGCAATTCTCTTCAAAAATATCGTTTCCTCCAAAGCCGTAGGCCTACGTACGTCTTATGCCTATTGGCAAGACCTTTGACCATGACTGACTGACCCCCAGGCTTTTGGCTGTAGGGTTATAGCCATTTCAAATTTAGATTGCCTAAGAATGAGTAAGTAAAAAGTAAACTCTCGTTAATTTCTAAAGCGCTTTCAAAAGATGCACCAAAGTAGTTCCTTATTCCTACGCGCTTAATCTCAAATGAAGTAGCTATAGCCAAAGGTGGGTCATTCATGCCGGGTCATTTAATCAAAAGGGCGAGTGCCTAAGAATGAGCAGCTACTGTGGCACTGCCTACAAAAGTGCTGTATAAGTGCAAAAGATTTACTTACTTATTATTATTAACACGAAGCCTCTCTGACGAAGCTGAGCTATTTTGTGATTTTTGTCTATGGCTATATTCATAGTGTGCATAGACTTTAATATCATAAATATAATTAATCTATGGTCTGTGGTGCTTTCAAGGGATAACATTGAGGCACAATTTTGTTAACTTTTTTCTTAAAATTTTCAGAAAATCACTTTTAGGATGAATATTCGGAACGCAAGGGTCAGTTCAATGATCAATTCGGCTTTTTAATTTTTTGAATAAATCCTTTTTACCACGTTTTGCTATTTTAACCTTGCAAAATGCTGCTTATCATTTGTACGCAGATGATACCCAAATTTTCGTGAGCTTCGACCAACCATCTACCTCACCATCCCTGGAACGTCTGTCGAGCATTCTGGCTTCTGTTCATGTTTGGATGACTAAAAACAAACTCCTAAATCCAGGAAAACCCCAATTTCTGCTAGTAGGAACACCACCTCAGCTTAAGAAGATCGACTTGTCATCAGCATGTCTTTCTTTTGGGACTTCACTGATTCGTCCTTCTCAGTCTGCTCGCAATCTTGGTATTATCTTTGACAATCACCTCTCATTCTCAGAACACATCGATTTCGTCCGCCGTTCTGCTCACTATAACATACGAGATGCAAGGAGGATTAGACGCCTCATCCCTTTCTCTGCACTTATTCCTCTGGCCAACGCTTTGATATCGAGTCGTCTCGACTATTGCAATTCGCTGTATACTGGGATTTCAAAATCTAACTTAAACCGCCTGCAAAGGATTCACAATTCATTAGCCAGAGCTATCACTGGAACTGCCAAATATGCGCACATCACGCCAATCTTAAAATCACTTCATTTGCTGCCTGTCGAACAAAGGATTGAATTAAAGATAAGTCTAATTGTGCATAAGACGCTCCACACAAATAAACCATTGTATCTCCGATCATTACTGACCGTTCAAGACAACCAGCACTCAACGAGGTCATCTGATGCTACTACTCTTTACGTACCCTATAGCAAGACCACTACTGGAAAACGTGCTCTTTCTGTTACCGGACCCAGACTTTGGAATTCTTTGCCGGCACAGGTCCACCAAACTGAATGTCTTACTACCTTCAAGTCTTGACTTAAAACCCATCTATTCCTGACTGCATATCCTTCCTTAGCCTGGAATCTGGAAGTACAGTCTGACCTCTGGATTACAACCTCGATTCACCACAGACAAGATCACGATTACGATTATTTACTGAAGCGACCATCGACTGGTGCTGATGTACTACTACAATGGCGCTAAAGAAGTCTACTACTACTACTACTACTACTACTACTACTACACCTATATTTTACAGGCAATTTGTGATGTGTGCGAGATTTCGATAGCAGTTTCTCAACAATAAACTGTATTTGCTTGCTGCTGACTTTAGTAGACACTGGACTGCCTGCGACTCATTGAGTCTAGCAATGAGCAGAAAGTACTAGAAGAAGTCAATTCTTCACTTATCCACAGTTACATGCAGCCCCTACCTCGCCTTGCATAACGTCAACATAATCGGACATGGCAGTTGTTAGCCGTACGTAATTGTACACCAGGTCGAACTGCTAGACATAACTATAGCTGTTAGTGACAATCACTAGGCGTCACCAGCTTTGAATTATTTTGAATTTCATGCAAAAACTATTGACTTCTGCTTTGGTCAGATGGATAGCCTAATGCTTAGGATGGTTGTGGTAGTTTTTGAAGTTGTGGGTCTTAGTCTTGGTTGGAGATAAATTGAATTCGATATTTTATCATATAGCCAAAGTCTATTTTCTAATTATGCAATTAATCTGTTTGCTGTTCTTGCACTACTTCATTGCTTTTTCTTTTTTCTCCTGTGCAGCCGGACGATCTGATGAATATGCAGCACTGTAATCTTCTGTGTTTGCCTGAAAACTATCAGATGAAATACTACTTCTACCATGGTTTATCATGGCCTCAGGTTGGTTTGCTCTTGAGATATGATGAGCAGTAAATATTTATGATTTGTTAAATGGCAAGTAAAGTTAAAATATACCATGTATATATAGAATTATGAAATATTCTAGTTTGACACCTGACAACGTACTATTAACCCCTTTACCGGCCATTTATTAGAAACGTAATGAAAAATGAAAATGAGTTAGTAGTGTATGTATAGCAAGGGTGCACAACCTACATGTTGGATCCAGCCTGCCAACCTGTTACGTTCGTCCATCTGAGCAAATTAAAACAACACAGAAAACTGGCCTAAGAGCAGTAATTTTGTTATAGAAAGGGCTACTGCTAATCTTTGTGTGATGCAGTAGTAGTTCATTGCAACAGTTGTTAAAGTTAATTTTGTCTAAGTTGCAGATTTATATAAAATATATTATAAATTATAGAAGTTTTGAGATTTCAGCCCTCAAGTAATCTGAGATTGTTCAATTTGGTCCTTGGCCAGAAAATTTTGTGCACCCCTGGTGTATAGGATCTATTTGTATAATTTTTGCAAAACTATTTTCTTTTTACTATTTATTTTATTCTTCTTTGTTAACTTGTTTTCTTTACTGCCAGACTTAATAGAAATTAATGTAGGAGCAAAATTTAGATTATAAGAACATTATAAAGCATATTACAGTAGAATCCCGCTCTATCAAAGCACCGTAGAATCCCCCTCTATCAAAGCTCAAGGTACAGTGATAGATACTTTGATATATCAGAATTTCAATATATCCAATTCTGGGTCATATAAAGCCAAAAAAAATTGGGGGGGGGATGCATGTCCGGCTATTATACCATCTAAAATTTCGATTTTATGTCTAAATATTAAGATTTACATCAGCAACTGTTAAAAATAAAGTCTATCACTACATTAGCAAATCAAATGAAAAAGTATAAACCTATACTTTAATCTCTTTCTGTAAAATCCCAATGTTTTTGTTTATCAAAGCTGACAATTAACAAGGTCAGGCTGGCCAACCAAACAGACTGATTGACCTTATGGACGTGGTACTGTAATTAAAGTTTCCAAGTCTGGAGCGAGGGAGAGAGAAAAACCCCTCCACCACCTGTGACTATTTGATGGCCTGCTTATTCAGCCATAGGTGTAAACTCGGGTAAAAAAAAGTGGGGACTCGATCCCAGTGCCTCTTACCTTCCCTATCCCACCCTCTCAAAGCAGGGAGGTAGCTCGAGCCTAGCGGCCTAATCAATGTTTATGCCTATGTGTCCAGCAGTTGGGGGAACTGCTGGACACATAGGAACTGCTGGACACTGCATCAAGAGCTGCTTCTAATGAAGCAGCTCTTGATGGTCTCGGCTGCAAAGTTTAGGTGGAGGAGACAATAGCCAGCTATACAAAGTTTTCCTGGGGCCATCAACCAAAGACAAATATTTGTAGTAGATTCCTGTTACTTCGAAGCTCAAGGGACCGCTATAATACATGTGCTTCGATATACTGAAAGTACAGTGTAACTTCAATATAGCTGATGGACTTTTTACTGACAGGGACTGAGAAGCAGCTTCGATATAACCGAGATTTTCATATAAGCAAGTTCGATATTCTGGATTTCTTTTGCATTTATTAATATTGTGTTGGGTGAGACCATTATTTCAACTTTGATATAAGTGGGATCTCAATATAAGCAAGCTCAATATATCCAGATTCTGCTGTATATTAATTATTCAGTGAACTTGAATACATTGCATATATTTCTTACTGTATACTGACGTTTTGATTGTATTATTATTTTTCCTCCTTTGAAAGTAAAGTGCTCTTGTTGTTTTATTTCAAAGTTGTCTTATGTGGCTGAAGATGACAAAGGAAAAATTGTTGGCTACGTTTTGGCAAAAATGTTGGTTGAAGCATTTGCAGTTTTCAATTTCATTTCTATATTTACCTTTGTTGGTTTTACTTAATCTCTGGACCACTGTAACTATTCTATGCTGTGATGATCATAAAGTATGAAAACAGAGTATCAAGATTTCATAGTAAAAACTTAAGTAGGAAATTGCTAACACCAATGAATAATATTTGAAATATATATTAATAATATAATTTCCAAGATTGGAATGTCTCTCTTTTGCATGTCCATTGACTTGGAATGTGAGGAATGTCTGTCAAAGGTGGAGCTCCGCCCACCTTCACAAGTGGCACACGCGCACCGAAACCATAGTCTTCAAACCCCCGTGTCCCCTTTCACTCCTTTCTTGCCCCTTATATGACTGCTTAATGCCAGAAATTGTAATATATTCTTTGAATTAAATTGTTGAATTTTCAGGGAGGAAGATCCAGAAGATTCTGTTCCTCACGGTCACATAACTTCTCTGGTATGACCATTTCTATTTGAAGCCATTTATCGGAATGACTTTTTTGCTTTTTTTGGTGGAGATCTTGCTTTCTATTTGCAGTAAGTAAGAGAAGTACTGTCTGTTTGATCGCCTTGTGCCGTCTGCATTTTGATTTGTAAAAGTTGTAAATAAGCTTGAACGTGAGTGATTTCCTTGTGATGGGCTTCTGTATTCGCTAGGCCGTAAAGCGTTCTCACAGACGCCTTGGATTGGCTCAGAAGCTGATGGACCAGGCGTCACGTGCTATGGTAGAATGTTTCAATGCCAAGTACGTCTCCCTTCATGTCAGAAAGAGTAATCGAGCGGCACTTCATCTGTACAAGGAAACACTGCGATTCCAGTAGGTACCAGTATAAATTGTAGTGCCAGAGGCAGATCTATAGGGGATATACGTCCAGGGTGCGATTTGTGACCTGGAGCAGTGGGGGGAATATGTCGAGCTTGGGGGGGTGTAGTTGTTGGGAAATGTAGCAGTGGGGGGGATGTAGTGGTGGGGGATGTAGCAGTAGGGGGCAGTGGGGGGAAGATTCTCCCTTCCCCCCTACAAATCACGCCCTGTATACGTCTCTCTCTTAGATCCAATCTAAAAATTTTGCTAATATCTCTTGGTGAGAAGTTGAAAGATATAAAATGCACAAGTAAATAAGCAAGTGCCGCCTTTTTGTCCCTTTCAATTATTATTTTAGCAACATGTATTAATCCATGTGGAAGGGCAGTGCAAGGCAGAATGGGGATGGAACATAGGTGTTCTCTCGAACCTGAATTCCAGGGTCCACTCCTGTGTAGCACAAAGGCCAACACCTGTGCTTTATGCTCTAGCTTAGATATTTTAGTATTTTAAATTTTTCTGAATTACTGTTTCGAATGGTTAATTAAACTGGTATATCAATTGCAATAATTTCAGTGTATTGTTTTTACCTTCAGTTAATTTCCTGTTGTAGGATAAGTGAAGTAGAGCCAAAGTATTATGCTGATGGAGAAGATGCTTATGCCATGAGACGAGATCTTGCAGAATTTGCAGAGAAGGTAATGTAAGCGCACAAAACTATCACTATATTGTCTATAGCAGCAGTTCTCAAACTTTTTATGGTTTCTTGCGTGGCAGTCCCTTTGAAATTTTTTTGATGATTCGCAGACCTTATAAAATTAGAATTTTAAATTAACTACAATTAACACACAGGCTACTTGTTTTGTCAATCATTTAATCAGAAAATTGTAAATCTTACTCATCAAATTTAAATTCATATGGAATCAGCACTCTTAGGACCATCAGTGTGCTTTGTGTTCTGAATTGTTGGTGAGATATCTTGAGAAACTACCGCAATCTCATTGCGGTCCCTCTGACCCCAGTTTGAGAACCACTGGTCTATAGCAAATGAGGTCTGCTGGTCCTGGCTGTGCACCTTTACAAACCTGCAGAAAGAGCATTGGATATACAGTAGCAGACTCACATATAACAGAATTTTGCATATACTGGACAAATAGTTTGGTCCCCAGTGCCACTTTTAGCTGTAGCTTTGTTTGGCTACCTACCAGGCACATGGTTTGCTGGTGATATCCAGTGCAGATATGTAGTTGGGATTATACTGTATAACGAATTAGAGGCATATATACTTCAAATAGTCGGGTCAAGTGGGATTACTGCATGTACAATATAATAATCTATACCACAAGTGTGTTTGCTGGGGTGTGGCATGAGTAAATGGTGTCTCATAGCTTTGTTCTGGACATGCAGCAACTCTGGATATAATGGACCATTTTGCCAGATCCCTTAAAGTACATTATGGTGGGATTGTACTGTACTAATAAAGTGAAGTCCTAATTAATGTGATCGTTTCTATCAAGGATATCCTTTTTAAATGATTTGACATAGTTGCAAGAGTGTGTCCTGGAAAGTAAAAGGGACAAAAACTACATCTGCAGACAGACAATTATGTATTCATTTTGAATCTTGACTGCATGATTATAATGGTGCACAATTTATTTATCATGTTTGATACAACTTTGTGATTATATTTAATTTAATTGTTTCAGTATGGAAATAGATCCGTTCAAGAGACCGTTCCTAGCTGAACAATTAACGTCATTATATGATCAGTTTGCTCAGTGATTTTGAGACATTACAGCATTGATCTGCACACCAGTCACATATGATTTAGAATAGCACAAATACAAATTGTTTGGGAAGAATGGCCTGTAGCTTTATTAAAAACCTTCAAATGTTTCTAAAATAAACCTGATATATTTATCATATATGTGTCATTGTTTAACGTTTTCATGACTTAACAATTTTGCAATGAATTTTTAATATGGGTTTTTAAATTGTATTTATTATCAACATCCCATAATTATCAGATTATTTTAAATTTCAAACCAAACTGGAAGAGGTTTATGATAACCTAGATTACGGCAAGGCAGTGGACAATATATTTAGGTTTTGATAAACCTTTTGATAAAGTACCTTATACAAGACTTGCTGCAAAATTAGTCATTAGGAATAGGAGGAAATATTCTGTTGGATAAAAAACTGGTTGGTGGGTACAAGGCAAAAGGCTTGCATAAGGTGTGCATTTGGAATTGGCCAGATTTAGTGCTTTTCATGATATAAAGCTGTGCAGAAAAATCAACTGTTGGTGATGCTAACATTTTATGGGAGCACCTGAAGAAATCGTGGTCTTATGTACTTGAAAATATGTTCCATAATGCACATTAGAAATCTAATTATGGTACTGAATATGCTTGAGAGTCCTAACCACCACAGAGGAAGAAAAATACTGGGGGGGGTGATAATCCACAGAAGTATGAATCCATCTCAGTAATATGCAGAAACAACCAAAAGGGCAACTGAATGTTAGGAATTATGAAATAGCCATAGTGAGTTGAGATAATAGATAAATGTAAGCTATTTAAGACATTGGTATGGCCCTGTCTAGAATATTGTGTACAGGCATAGAATTAAATTTTGTTGATAAAAAGACGCGCCTTTAGAAATCGTTTAGACGAGCAACAAAAGTCAATGGATGCCGTTAATTTAAGGCTTACGAGTAAGGACTTCAATATCATGGAGTGACATTAGAAAGGGAGAGAGATTAGAAATATACAAAATAATGACTGGGAAGGTAGGTGTGCTGCATGAAGCATTCGTTACACTAGCAACTGTTCTAGTTGCTAGAAGAAATGAAAATCTGAATAATTGAACAGATTTCAAAGGTTCATTTTCTACAAATTCCTACTTTAGTACCTTTGCTATTTTAATGTTAATACTTGTCAAAACTGATAGTTCTTGGCATTGTGTACTGCAAAACTGTTTAGCGAGCAGTCTCTATGTTCATTTAAGAAATACCTGTACAGTATATACCTGCGTACTATTGTTACTTGTCCACTGGATTCAACAGTCAACCCGTAATACAGTGTAATACAATATCCAGCAGAGAGCATTACCCAACTGATCTCTGCCAATGAACATTTCATCAACTATTCAATAAAATATATAAATTCATAAAATCGTGTGCTTCAAATATTACATAAGTTATTAGTCTAAAATGCCACACAGCCACAATGTTTGGAATTAATATTCACGTAATGGCAGTTGATATCAACCATATGTTATGTTGCAATATGAATTATATAGTGTCCGGATAAAACAGAACAGGGTCCCTTGCAATAATGATGAAAAACACTAGTACTTAAATATTCATCAATTTTAAATTCATTTTAGTCCTGACAGAATGTTATTGTCATTCGACTAAAATTTGTGTTCGAATGTCCCCCTTTGACTTCAACACAAGCTTCAAGATGCACTCCATTGACCAATAGCTGCATCGAGAACTAGCTGATCAAGTTCATCCATACATTCATAATTAGCTCACAGAATTTTTCAATGGATCTGATCTTTGTTTTGTAAACCTCCTGCATTACTCCCAAAATCTTATAACCAACTGGGTTTAGACTACTGTTTGTTGGCCAAAGAAAGAATAGGAGGTATGAAATCAGGAGTTTCCGTTGTCAGCAGTTGAAACTTTTCACAAGCTTGGTGAGCAGGTGCATCACCTTTTTGAACTGTGTAATAATCTGAACATTGCCGAATATCATATCATTTATTAGTCATGGTAAGTATGCAAGGACTAAAATGAATTTTTATGCAAGGACTAAAATGAATTTTTAAAATTGAATATTTACTAGTGTTTTTCATCATTATCACCAGAGATCCTGTTTTGCCCGGACACTGTATATAAAGCACGAGCAAGCATAAATTATATAGAGAATTTTCTACCTCAGCAAAGAATTCTAAAGTTACAATCTTTATTGGTCAAACCTGGGCACACAGTCGATTTTAGCATCAATACTTGAAACATGAATCATACTGCTCTAAAACTGATCAGTGATTCCCTTTAATAACACAATTATATTTGCAAACCTAGCAGCACAATATAATTCACAGCTACTCTAAATTGGCTATTAGAAAAATTTATACATTTCCCTAAGTAGGATAATATATATTGGATTCTTCTAGGTTCCCTGCAGGTGACTGCGTCAGCGATCATGGACCTCCATTTCCACATGTCTTCTGTTGCTCGGATTATATCAATTGTTCCTTAGTTTCCTCCCTGTAGATAGCGTAAACTGTCCAGATATTTTCTCCTTTGTCTTCCTCTATCAATTTTCCCACAATCATTCCACCTTTCTTCATTACATGACCAAAAATTCCAGTTGTCTTGTTCTTATTGTTGCCACTAAACTTTTTTGGGTTCATGCTTTAATCAACACTTTGTTGTTCTTCATGATCTCTTTCCAGCCATTTCTCATCATCCTTCTAAGAAACCACATTTCAGTTGCCACAAGTCTCCCCTGTCCATGTCTCGCAGCCATATAGCATTATAGACACACATAAGATTTCAGCACATTTCTTCTAATTGGCATTGTTATGTACAGTATTTGTTTTACAGAAAATTCGTAAGCTCGCTAAATGCTGACTTGGCAATGCCAATTCTTTTTCTGATTTCTTTGTTGCATCTTCCATCAAGATCATATAGGATGCACACAGTAAATCCACTGTCTAGAAATCTTGCCAAAGAAGTTTAACCAAAGAAGCATTGTAGGTACAAACACTGTACAAACCAGTTTAATACAATGCAACACTTGCACAAGTAGCATGGACTGCATTTGCAAATACTTTGGAACATCAAAGCTATACATATTCAAAAGGAAACAAAAAAATGCAATGAAGCTGTGGCAATGTCCCTGTTTCATTTATTGCCAATACACATTAATCTGCTTTGCCATTATTTAACAGCATATACATACATTCCACTAAGCAACATTACTGTCGCAGCTTGCAACTGTATAGTGTGACCGAGCCACCAAGTGTTTCGATCAGAAGCAAGTTTGTTTCATCCCATTTAAAGGAATGTTAAAATATCCAGAGAATTAAAAACAGAAGCAACTGACTATTTTCGCTGTTAGTATCATAAAACTGGACTGAAGAGTTTAACACTATCCTTGACTTAAAGCAATGCAGCAAAATGCCACACACATCTAAATACCTACAAAGAACACCTTCAATGCCAGTAAGTGAGCTAAACTGCACGCTGATATGTGATGGACACAAGATCATTTCTTGGCAAAGAGAACACATCTAATGCTAGGCTTAAAATATCAGTTCTGCTCTTTTAAGGTTTGTACGGAGCATTTCATAAACCGAAATCAGTCTAGGCATTCTAAAACATTTCAAATGAGCAAGTTCAACTAACAAGAGATTTTAACTGCTTTTCACTATTTCAAATAATTTATGAACAGCTCTGAAGTGATATTAAAATGTCATAGTGAAAACAAAGGACATATTTGTTATACAGTTTGCAAAGAAGCACAAATTTAACTAAATTTACAAACCTGTGAAGAAGACATTCATCACAAATGTAAATTTGTCAGAACTTTATAAACAACTGTTTGATAATAAAATCACAATAAATGTTCTGTTAAGAGTAAATTTGACACATTTGCAAGTCTGGAAAAAGTAGAATGACCACATCAAATAAATAAATTCAACTACATGTATCTTCCTAATGATTTTATAACCATAATAATTTAAATGTAGAGATTGGTTCATGCAAAGATGAATAAATCCTCAGGACATCATAGTTGGTGAATCACAGATAAACTTTAAAAGAAATTTCTAAAGAAGAAATTTCTAAAGGGCAGACTAAAGATTTGAGATGTTGCCAAGAAATTAAGAAAATGGTGATCTCAAACTTGTTGCCTGACTGCTATGTACGCAGTGGAGAAATGGCAGAATCAAGTCTCCAAGATCTGGCGCAATGTATAGAAAGGAACTGCAATTTTTATGACAAAACGAAAGAGACGAGACAAGGTTGTGGCATTAATAGTATGCTCAGGCATTAACCACGAGTGCATGATAGCCATAATAAGCTTCTGCTCGAACAAATATCATGAAGTAGTCCAATAGACTTCATTTGAATCCATTTTGAGAAAAGGTAAAACATTAACTGTGGCACAAAGATGTGAACCCATAGCTGTTGACAGAAAACAACTGCTTGTTATAAAAGGTCTCTGTTAGGACTGTAAAGAAGCACAAATTTAACTAAATTTACAAGCCTTCTGTGAAGAAGACATTCATCACAAATGTAAAATCATCAGAACTTGATAAACAACTGTTTGATAATAAAATCACAATAAATTTTCTATTAGAGTAAATTTGACACATTTGCAAGTCTGGAAAAAGTAGAATGACCACATCAAATAAATAAATTCAATTGCAGTTCCTTTCTATCAAGGCTTCAATAAAAAAAACTGCACAAATTAGTCATTTGACACCCAGCCTTGGCTCATAATACAATCCTAGTGTCAACATATCTAGGTGAAATATCCTGAATATTAAATGAGGCGCATAAATCACCGGACCGTACTATGATGTTACAACCTTTTGTCCAACACTGAATTTACTCATCGAAAGCAGAAAAGTTTACAGTTTAAAAGCACTATAAAAAGAGTGAATAATTACACCGACTGCAGTAAAAGCAAAAGAATTTAGTCATGAGAAATGCTGATTGTTAACATAACAGCTATGGTCAAACCAAATTTAAAATTCCATAATTATTTCAGAACAATAAAATCACATAAGAAAGAAAACCAACAAATAATAAGAGAAGTGAAAAGCACAGAAGTAACAAACTGTTGCATTAACAACATACTTTAAAATTTATCTTTTAGAAAACACCACATTGAGGCAAACTTCCTCGATGTCATCCATTCACCCGATTTCTAATGGATGCTTAGCTCTGCTGCGGCTTCTTCTTTCGCTTTTGCAGAATAGGATTCTTTGAATCGTCCAAGTTCTTGACCTGGATGGCATCATAGTCAACCCTCATAGTAGCCAAAGCATTTGTCATTTCATCCTAACAAGAAAAGTACAAAGTGCAAACTAAAATAGTTCAAGTAACATCATGAATTTAACTTGATGCAACATTAATTCTATCAAAACCTGTCAAAGATCATCAGCACGTATACGACATGCCTGCCAGAAATGGCGACTCAACAATGCATTAATCGCTTGGAATAGTTTCCCAGGAAATGTAAACAAGTCCACTAAACTTTCATTCAAAATATCAGATTTTTAAAATCCAGAAGTATTTCAATTTGGTGCAACCAATCACTGGAAACTCAAAAACTACTTACAGGCAGCTTATAAATTTGTGCATGTAAAACATGTGATTATTACGGTTATAAAATTTAATACAGTATGTGCAGATCCACGATTAAACATCACTTAAATCGCCATTTTTAAGTCAACATTCATGTCATCATACATTATCAATTCCATCGTCAACTATGCTTAACACTTTGAATGCAGTGCATATATGCCACCAATGTCCCATCAATAATAGCACAGATATGTATTCAAGTCACCACACATAACAAGTTAACATAGGAGAATTTTTACAGTCTTCATGCCAACCTGTACTTCCACCCAGGTGTCTTTGTCCTCTCTTAATACTTGAGCTGACACCAAAGGCGTTGGAGGCACAAGTGCATGTTGCTAAAACAACGCACAAAAAATGTATATGATGCCACTGTATCCAATGAATATTTAAATTTATATTTTATAAAAATTTATAAAGACTAAGTGAAGCAGAAATATTCTATGCCAAAGGCGAACAAACTTATAAATACCAAACTTATAAATACTGGCAGAATATTTCATGGCTACAGAAAGATACTGCTCAATTAATCTAATCTGGGCACAGACATCCTTCCTCATGTATAATAATAAGCTATTGCATCAAGGTACAGCATCTCACAGTCTGATCTAACTTTGATTATCATTCCAGACTTCATGCCATTGACTGTTTCTTAGCTATGAATAATAGGCTATAGAAGTGTCTTACTAACAAGAATACAGGTGACAAGGTTTGCCAGTGGACTATGCCACCTGTTAAATAAAGTAGACAATATTATTGATGCCATTTTAACAGTTCAATTGGTAAACCTATTTTGTCTATATCCAAACGCTGTTCACTCGATCACATTTCAGGAACATGTCAGTCTATTTTAACATTTACATCAGGAACTGATTAAAGTGGCACATTGTACTAGCTAGGACACCTAATAAATAATGAAAAATCACAACTCACAAAGTCAGTTAAAGGGTGATACAAGTCCAGCAAAAAGAGCAGAATGATACTAGCAAACGTGATTTAAAATAAAAAACGGCAGTAGCTTTCACTCACTGCAATCCATTTGTTTGCCATCACTTCTCTGATGGTCAGTCTTTCATCCGGATCAGTTTTCAGCAAACCACGAATGAGATCTTTGGCTGAATAACACAAGAGTGCAGGTGATTACGAAAACAATTATGTCTCAAGTTATAGCAACATAACAGTTGGAATTAATTTTTGGAAACAGAAAGTAAAAGTCAATGCAAATCATCAGCTAAATATAAAACTAGACCTGACCAGCTCAGCTTCGTACAGCAAAAACCAAGCGATAGTGATTAAGCCCAACAATGCAATACAGAAGCAAAGAGAAATTCATTATTGCACAATAACAAAGACATGATCCTAATAACAAGACAATAAAGCAGATCTCTATATTTCTATTGTAACGACTGAAAACCTGACTGAACTTAAGACAAATTAAAATATTCAAAGACAAAGTAAACTACAGGCAACAACATTTTCTGTACCTGCCGTATGCCGAAAGCAAAATCATTAATGTCTTGCAAATGATAACACATATAAACTTTATTATTAAACATGGCCATTCAGTTTTTATTATTTTGTCCCTTGATTAAAGTTAAAATGCCTTTCTTCAAGTATTCATCATCATCATCATCATCATCATCATCATCATCATCATCATCATCATCATCATCATCATGTTCTCTGTCCTGGGACAGGTTCAGGGTTCCATTGTTTCCATTCCTCTCTGTGTCTTGCTTCAAGCATTGCACTAGTTAAAATCAGCTGGTCACTAAAAACATGAACTTGGACCAAAAATGGTTGTGCTTTACTCCTCAAATATAAATAAGCAACAGACAAGTATTAAGCGAGATTAGTTCATACCGTCAGTTGACACACGAGACCACTCTTGTTTAGGAAACTCATATTGGCCGTTGCGAATGCGTTTCTTCATTCCAGGTGAAATTGGTGCACCATGATTACTGTAGAATGGAGGGTACCCGCACAAACTAGGAAAATAACAAAGCCCTAATCAGGAGGAACCGCAGTTTTCCGAGGGCCATGGAATTTTGAGTCAAGCACCGGAATTTGCCGACTTCTATAGTTCCGCAGAATTTTTTGGAATTCAGTACCGGCTGGTGATTAATGATGCCGCTGGCCACATGATCGATGATCCAATTAGAGACGCACTTATTGTTTGCTCAACAGTTATCGAAATAGGTGATGCATTCATTGATTTGCAATGTTTGACAGTTATACTTGTCTGATTGACAGGCTTAACAATTAACAGATGTGTGGACAGGTAAACTTGTTTCAGAGGGCATCATCTGCTGCTCATCATCTGCTGCTAAAGAACATCTGGTTATAAATCCAATCAAGTCATTAAAAAATAAATAACCTAAAAGTTCTCAATTTATCTAACAAATATGACACTGTGGTGAGCTGCGGAAAGGGGGAAATTTGCCACCATGAGCCGCAAAATTAGGCAAACTAGCCCGCGGAATTTGAACAAATTTGCCGCACAAAACTGTTGTCCATAGCAATCGGCAATGCCACATATTTCAGTGAATGTGTTTGGTTTTTGCATCCTCCAATTTAAGAAACACATTTCCAAAATTCAGATTTATTTGAAGCAAAATTCTGAAACTCAAAATACGCTGCTAATATACTGGCAACTGTTCAAGACACAAATATACAGGAAAGTCTCATTATAATAACACCTCTTGTACTAACAAGTTAACCCACCTGTATTGATACATCAGTAACAGCTACCTAAGTTTTATTGCATCGTAAATTAGATGGATATATCTTCTAGATGTGCTTTATAGCAATGAAGAATAATAATGAAGAAGACTGTTACTTGGTTTAATGCATGGCCATTTACTAGGACAACTTGATATGACTGCATCTTCACTTTTCCTACAACTGTTGCTATAATGAGGTTCTATAATAGATGGAAAATGAAAGATGGATACACATGAAGGAAATATGGAATGGAAAAGATGAGAGAGGATTATGGAAAGCTGAGTTAAGAGGAACAAAGGGCAGAAGAGGGAGTATGGTGAAACACAACAAAACCAACAGATAAACAAATAAATTTGGACAATAAATGGAAAATTCAACTGGTAATTAACATAATATCCCTTAAAATGAAGACAATTCATAAGGGAGTTTCAGATTGCAGTCTGGCATGTTCTCATAATGCCAACTGACGTAAAAACCCATAAAAACTAAAACTGTTTCACTTTCTAATGTTCAATCTCTTAACCAGACATCTGACCTGCCAACAAAATGCATATTAAAAAAAGCAAAAGTGAAAAACAAATACATACAGTATGTACATGATGACACCAAGAGACCACATGTCACAAGACTTGTCATATTTCTCTGGCCCCAAAACCTCAGGAGCTGAAATGCCAAAATAGAATTCCTCCTTCATAATGAAATTGGTTGCATCAATGAAATCAACTCAGACGAGAAACACATTTTAAAAAGCAAAAGAATATATCGCAACTTAACACAGCAGCAATTTCAACAAATGATGTTGACTCCATGCCCACTATGACCTGCAGTCACATAGACAGAACCCAAGACTCATCACTTCATCACTCATGTATAGAATTTGATTTAAAGTTCAGATTCAGGTTTTGATTTGAATGTAATTTGATTAGAAATCTGTTTCACTGAACATTACCTGCAGGAAAACTGCTCTTTGCACAATTTAATCATATATGCAGAGTTGTCAGTCCTGCATTTAATGTCAATAGCAGTCCATTAATTCTCTATCTCCAGAGCCTATTTTACTGGAATTCTAATCTGCTGATTCTGCAAAATTCTCATTGCACACAATAAAATTCAGCACTGCTGTGTTAGTTCAAGTGAAATAAGCTATAACAGATCACTGCTACATTTGGTATCTGAAAGGGACTAAAGCCTGAAACATTTTAAAATCACTCAGTCAAATAATATATATATATATATATATATATATATATATATATATATAGAGAGAGAGAGAGAGAGAGAGAGAGAGAGAGAGAGAGAGAGAGAGAGAGAGAGAGAGAGAGAGAGAGAGAGAGAGAGAGAGAGAGAGAGATAAACCACACACACACCATGGCTACAGGAAAGTTCACACATAACTTCTACCACATCCTATCATGGTAACTGGCTACTTCTTTCACTTCCATTGCATCACTGCTAAATGTATGAGCTGTAGATCGTCTAAGGTAAAATGGAACCAGTCAGTAAATAGTCTAACTAATTTTCACTTTAAGAAATTAATGTACAAAACAACATAACTGAAAAAAAATTCCAATAATAAAAAGGCCATAGAAGCTTCAGTAACATAAACAGACAAATCAGAAAATGAAAATCGAGACACTACAAAAATTACGAACCAACATAGTATGGAGTATAGCAGGGCGTCTGAAGTGACTTGTATGCGTTAATTTCTTTGGCAAAACCAAAATCAGTCAACTTGAGCACAGCATCAGGCTTCGTACTTGAATACAGTAAGTTTTCTGGCTAAAAACATTATATCAAAAGCGTTGTAACAATAAAAATATACAAAAGCAAGCCACAAAATGCCAATAAATTATCAAATAATAGTAATATTTGAATAGAATGGTATTTCAAAGCATAGGCTTAGGCAGGATATTTCTGGTGATGTACTTTTGCAAAACCAACATTTTTCACCGACAAGAAGTATTCTCACTTTAAGAACTTGTCTTATCTGATCTTTCAATGCTCTCAAGTGCTTATAAGAAATAAAGTAGTAAAACATAAATCATAAATAACCTTGGCTGCATCTATGATAATCAGATAAATAAGAGATTTCATATAAAATACACACAGTTCATAGCACTAAAGTAATGCACTTTATGTTTTTCTATGCTATTTCCAGTATTTAGTTACTGTACTATATCAGACCATCTTGGCACCTTCCCCTATGCTATGCTTTTGCTTAAAAGACAACAGAAATAAGTCACCTTTCCAATCAAAATCCACTTTAAATAATATTCCGACACTTTTTCGCTACTACATTTCCTAAGGACCTGACAATTTTTTCTACTTGAAAAATTAGGCGCCTATCACCTTCAAATCTCTGTGTGCAACATCGCCTGTGTGCAAGAACTCGATGGCCTTGCATATCTCGTTTATAACCCCTGCTGCTTCTACAACAGTCAAATGAACAACAAACAAATCAATTCAAATATCACACTCAACATAATATCTGAATTCGATCCTTTATCTTACATTAAAAATGTACCTTCTGCTACTGCAGTTTCACTGAACAATTGAAAAACCATAACTAAACATATTCATAAAGCGGTATTTTAAATTATTATTACTACATGACAACTTACTCTTCTGCGTCACAGAACAGGAGCAAAGGTATAACCAATGCCTATAGTCTCATTTCACTTGAATATCATAATGAAAACAGAATTTTAAAATTGAAAGTTCAAACTTCTTAAATAATAGGTTTATAGCTACAATTAACATTTCTGAAATATCACTTAAACTTCCTTCTATAACTATTTGTACCTTTAAATCTTTAATAAATTAACCAAATTAATATTTTATTTTATCCTAGAACAGCAGTTCTATAATTCCTTAAACAGTAGTTATGTACAGTGTGTAATTAAATCAGGACCCTTTCTATTATGTTATAACATTTCCAGATATATGCTAATTTCAATTAAAATTATATCCCTGTGTTTGCTAGAAAATTTTCTTTTATGTCACATGATTCTCATTTGCATAATTTTTTAATAATCTTTGTACAGTGTAATATTATTGCAGCTACAAAATTTAGCACATGCTTTTTATTTTGCAACCTTTATTCTGTTGATCCTGGCATCAAGGTGAATGAATGCCCAGTAGCCTACTATTGGGATTATTGCTTGCGAGAGATCTTCTGCCCTGCCCGACATTAGGCAGAACTTGGACTATTTCACATTCCAGCAGGATGGGACCCCAGCACATCAGGCTCCTGACAGTGTCAAACTCCTGAAAGTTGTGATACCAGACTCATCCCACCAAATTTGTCAGCACCCAATAGTCCCAACTATTGGATGCCCATTGATGCCTATTGGAGTACAAGATCTGAGGCATACTGCAAGAAATGGGCTACAAGACAAATATGAAACAGTTATCAGGTTACGAATGGGATAAGATGGACCAACACTTAATTGATGAAGCACTTGGACACAGACAAAAGAGATTTCAAGTGTGTGTGTGTGTGTGTGTTGTGTGTGTGTGTGTAGAGTAGAGAATGACCGGATGTGTATTTTCCACCGGATATTTTGGGTCAACATTTGCCGGATCTGGAGCGAATATTACTGCACAGGATTAGAATGACCCTTGAGTTTGCAGATAGATAGATACCTGGTATTGAAAATAAATAGTACAACCATTTCCTCAGAACTAAAAAGACTCATTAAGCTATCACATGTCCCACAAGCATAAAGTATCTCAAAAAGGTTTAAAATTACAATTGCAATTTCAAAGTGAAAGTCAAAATGATTAATGTACCAGTACTCCTTGTTGCTATGTTAACCTGTGGCAATATAGTGTAATTAAGGATTTAAATTAATTTTTTTACATGATCATTGTGCTTATGATTTATGTTCTATGATGTTTTGCGTTGAGTTGGAAATAAACTCGGTTATAAATGAAATCTGTAACGTTACAATGAAATCATTCAACAAAGAAATTATAACCAAAATACAAAGGGACCCTGATTTAATGAGACTGTGCACATATCATACTGCTGCCTATGGTTTGCAAGAAGACTGAAAAATTACATTTTACTTTTTGCTAGAACTGAATAAAAAATCAAACATATACAGAGGCATGAAATGATATGGCAAGTCTTTTTATTTCAGCTTTGTACTTCAAAACCAGCATCTAAGTTATTACAGGTGATACAAGACAGACCAACACAGTGCAGATGTTTACAGCTCAGGTTCTGCATGATAATCAGTCTGCATATAGAAGCAATCTATAAATAATTAAACAAAAAATACCTCTCTCTCTCTCTCCTCCCTCTCTCTCTCTCTCTCTCTCTCTCTCCGATCAAAAACTCTGAATCAGTTAAAAAGATCAAAAACTCTGAATCAGTTAAAAAGAAAGCCTGACCACAAGCAAATTTAGAAAAAACCAGAAACATCTTACATAGGGAAAATCACTGCTGCAAACAAATAGGAATAATAGAGATAAGCGGAAAGAGAGGAACACCAAAGATAATGCTAATGGACCAAACTTTATGCTGCTAAAGTCAGAAGAGCACTAGACCATGATAAGAGTGGTGTCAATGGAAACTTGGGCAACTGCACACAGCCTAATGAAGTCTAAAGAGGAGCATAAAGAAATCCAGCTTCTTCTATACATACTTACTTTTCCCCAGTATTATTATTCTATCAGTAAATGTTAATAGCATAGATTTTAATTTAAATCTATGGCTTAAACCGTAATCAAAAATGGCGAGTAATAAGAGCGACATAGCTGTAAAGAATTTAAGCGGAAAGTTGAAGCATTTCATTTTTAAACTAACTGCAGAAGAAAAAATAGAAGATGGCGGTAAAGTTTACTGCGTTCACTGCGAAAAACAATTTGCTTACCAGGGTTCAAATACATTGCTGACATACCACCATTGGGAGTGCCAAATGCCAAAGTGCTGGCATAAAGTCTCAAACATGTGCATTAAATTTCAAGATTTGAATCTAATATTACCCCAAAATGTGTACGTCATTATTATTGTTATTAAACGACAGAGACTTCTGATGGGAGATAGGGTTAGTTAGGCTTAGGGTTACCCTAACCCTAATTAATCGAGATTAATCGAATAAAATTTTTTCCAATTAATCAAACAAAAAAATTTTAATCGTTACCAGCCCTAATCTATCATATTAAGATCCTTATCTGTCTGTCTGTCTGTTACCTTCAAGCGTTCTGATTGGTTGACTATTGGTAGACGGTTTAGACCGTTTAGTCCTTACGTCGCGATGCGTTGGTGGGCGAGCGTTGACTATTGGTAGACGGTTTAGTCCTTACGTCGCGATGCGTTGGTGGACGATGTTCGAAGACGACATTGCTATTGGTAACAATTGTTCGTAGAATCATAGTTTAACACGGTTTAGTCGAGTCATTGCAGCGTCAGAGGGCTGGGCGTGCGACGACGTTGCTATTGGTAACAATTGTTCGCAGCCTGAGGTAGTTGCGCAATTTTAACGTGGCGCAGAGCTTGGCTAGGTGGCGATCATTGAAATGTTGTTCAGCATGAATTCAATGATTGGGTATTAGGTATAGGTATTGGATTAGTATTATCCTGCACTGCGAGCTAAGTTTAGCATATCTTTCTAGTATATTTATATTATATATATATATATATATATATATATATATATATATATATATATATATATATATATACACACACACACATATACATATACCGCACATGAAGAAGAAGAAAATACACATACACACACATTTTGTTTCACTGAACAAATCACTAAGAAGCAAATCAGTAACTGGCAAAATGGCATCTGCTAACCTCTCTCTGTGAATGCTGTGTCAGCACGTTCCTGTATTCTGCTGAAGAGCTCACCTCCTTCCATGCTAACAATTGTAAAAGCAATGTAAGTTCCTTTGCTGAGCTTATAAGATTACAATATAAAAGTAGAGATGGAAGAAAAAATCCACTTCAAACGATTCAATGAGAACTTCATCATTAGCAGAAACTAAACCTAAACTTAAAGAAACAGAGCCAAACTGAACTATTACTGCAGAAGAACTGAAGCATACAAGAACAAGAATGTAGGGTTCTTTCATGAACAAACAGCAAAGTGTTTATTCCAGTTTGGAAGAAATGACAGTGATCACACATCCAGTAGCCACAAATTTTTTTAAAGATCTATCAAAGGCCTGCTGGCTGATTAAATTTTATCTATCTCTGACATGCCAACACCCCAGTGAAGACATTCAATAAACAGAGGCTGGTTTTAGACACTGATTATGTGGAATTAAGACACACTGTATACTAACATATTGTCATTATATAGTTCCAATTAGATATGCTGGCAGGTATCATATGAAGATCATTATTATAAGAACTGGGCTATCAAAGTGTGGAATCAATGAATTGAGAAGTCTCCAGTCATTAGCATAAACAAAAAAAAATTATGTAAATAGAACTAAACTGAACTATTACTACAGAAGAACTGAAGCAAACAAGAGCAAACCTGTATGGCTCTTTCACAAACAAACTGCAGTTTTGAAATGCTCTTAATTCCTATTCCATTCTTGGAATCTTGGTCTTGGTCATTGAAGTTAGTTTTGAAACAGAAGACAGTGAAACCACGTGGGGTGGGGCCAATCTCACATATCTCATTGCAACTTGGTTCATACTGAGATTGGGTGGGGCTGATCCCTGAGGGGATGGCCAGAACATCTGCAAATAATTATCTATTGTTCATATCTAGGACTTCCTGAAATGGCGTGGGGATGTTGATAGACCTTGTAGGGGTGGGTGGAGACATGGAACATTGTTTCTGGTGCCTAAGCTTCCTACACAAATGGCAAATTCTGTCAGAGTAGATTGGTAAATAGGTCAGACACAGAAATAGCACAAGTAATAACTTGTAATCAAGAAATTATCCCTTTGCAACACAATCCCATCTTCACAAAAGCTAAAGTGAACTAGATTACTAGTGCACATGGCGAACACTATTGGTGCTGCCGAATTAATATAGTTGTTGAAGAATGTCTTAATATGCAAACCATGGCACACAATATTTATCGAATTAATGCAACAAATGCAAATACAATGTACAGTAATTGAAAGAAACCAAACCAAAGCCGAACCTGTAATAGCAAGAACCAAAATCAGCATCAAGAAAGTTACAAGAGACTCTGAACATAACCAAAAGGACCTTAACCAAACAAGAACTCATTTATAATTAATCTTAAGTGCTTTCCCTTCATTACTACAATGTCTTTAAGATAACTCTGCAGCATCATTAAGTACAGCCACTTACAATTGCCAAAAGAGAAAATGCTACAAATTACCATTCCATAACAAGTAGGAGGCATTTGTGGCCATTGAAGACATTTTCGTAAACATCTATAATTTTCACAATGTGTTCACAGGCAGAGGCACGACAATGCAGTTCAATTTCTCTACGTGATTTCGGCACATCACGCAATGCCTAAGAACAAAACAACGTCCTGTTCTGCAAAAAGCAACTCAAACTTCCATTACAGATATGCAGTGACAGTTCTTAAGCAGAACAACAGTAAATGCCAAATGTTATTAATCTATAGCATTGTATAAAGGTGAAATCAATATACTGCATGCTGTCACAGACAATAAAAACAGTAAAATTGAAAATAAATGTCAATAAAGCACTTCTCCCAAGTAAAAATTAGGCCGTACAAGGAAGAATATTACATGTTTAAAAGTGCATAAAAAGCAACATTGTATTCTATTGAATTTTGCCAGTGACAGCAAAAACTAACACTAATGAATCTTTCATCCAATGAAATAATAACCACTGCTGGCCATTAGAACTTTTCAACCTTCCTCCCCAATTATATTTTCTTTTAATCAAATATTAAACAAGTTTAGTTTAGTGTTAGCCTTGAAAACATGGCATAATACCTGATCACTGCAATTATATTAAACGCCATAGTTATAGTTACATATGGCTATTGTTATACACAATGTAAATGCTGTGATTTTACACATGGGAAGGAAGCCGTTTTGTTCTTATCATTGAGACAATTTTTACTAACATTTAGCTCTAAACAGACTAAAAATGGGGAAAACAGGTGTTTTTTGTGTCCCTGACACCCTACAGTCTAAAAGCAAGTTGAGTCAAAATGGTTTAGGGTTAGATTTTGGATTTAAGGTTAAAAATGAGCAATAGCTTGGGCTTTTAGAGTCAGCTGTACTAAACAGGCTAAAAACATGACAAAATGTGTGTTTTTTCGTATCCCTAATGTCACTACTGTCCAAGAGCCAAGCATGCTAAAATAGTGTTAGTTTGGACTAAAATGACTAAACATTGGATATAGGGTCAGATTTTTTATTTGTGTTAGAAATGGGTTAAATTTTGGATTTTTGGGGTCATTTTGGACTAAAAGTACTGAATATAGGGTTTAGGGTTGCAGTTTTGGTTATGAATATTCATAAGTCCTTTGTGATTGGCCCACACCTTTTCTAAACTGTACAACTATGAGGTGCTTGCTTTGTATTCTGCACTCGATATTAACAACTTCTGTACATGTCTTAAGCTTACTGTAGGGAAATGTAACTTGATGCTTAACTCTGCCCTCTGAGCCTAGAATTACGACATGCGTAACAATAGCCAAGGCGTTTATAATTACAACATACATAACTCTAACCATGGCGTACATTAAAATTTAAAAAATAACTTTTACTGATTGAATTTCATCTTCTCTCATGTAATGAGGTCATTTTGCATATCATGCAATGATTTTACTGTTATTTTATGCAGATGCATTATTGTAATGTTGGACGTTGGCAGTCATTTTTCTACGGATCCACCAGTCTTGCGGATTATCATAAAAGCAACCACTTCAATATATGAAAGCTAAAAATTATATTGCAAAAGCTGAGTAGTGTTTGATTATACTACAATCAATCGGTTGGTATACCTAGGATCAGTACTGACAGAAGATGGCCTAAGTGAAAAGACATAATAAGGAGAATTGGACTAGCAAGTGCAGCATTTGGAAAACTTCAGAAGATATGGAAAGACAAACAAATATCACTGAAAACAAAACTAAAGCTATATAATACACTGATCAAACCAATACTATTATATGGACCAGAATGCTGGACCATAAAGAAGAAAGACGAAAGAAGATTAATGACTGCAGAAATGAACTGGTTAAGAGGAATAGCAGGAGTCAGCAGAAGACAAAGAATAAGAAATGAAACGATCAGAGAAAAGACAGAGCAAAAAGAAACGATACTCGAATCAATACAGAAACGAAGATTGAAATGGTTTGGTCATGTTGAAAGAATGAAGGAAGAAAGACTACCAAAGAAAGCACTATACAACTATGTTGAAGGGAAAAGGAGAAAAGGAAGACCAAGAAAAACATGGATAGAAAACTTAAAAGAGGATGCAGAAGAAATGCAAATGAACTTCATCCAATTGACCAGAGCAGCAAGAGACAGACAGAAGTGGAAGGAACTCGTTCAGACCCATCGTCCAACCCAATAGGGAAAGACGGAAGGAAAGAAAGAAGAGAAGAAGACAATCAATCGGTCACAACCAGACACGCCAGGATACGTTCTTGACGAAACTGGTGTTCTAAATGGTCAAGGTATTTTCTTAAAGAAAAGCTGAATTCAATCACATTCACGTCAATATGACTAATCGCCATCTACGACGCCATTTTTTAAAAAATCACAACACCTCAAGACCGTCAACCATCTCACTTCAGTGTCAGCGCTATACAATTCGTGGATTTTCCAGCCAAATGTTCACAGATCACAGTTGTACCTTGAGAGCGAACTTCTTCCCGTCTGCCTTTGAGAAGCACTCCACTACTTTGCCGTTGATGCCGAGGCCTAGAACGTTGTTCGAGAGTCTGTAGTCGTCCGTTATCGCCGACTTCTTAGCTTGTAAGTTTTTCGACTGCACGTCTCCCATCATCTTAGATTACGATCAACGGATCAAAAAGACTCCGATCTGATCGCCAATCGAGAAATCTCAGAAAAATCAAGACATTCAAGGAACTAAAGCGACAACCGGAAGTGGGACGATGTGTGGAGATAGTCTGACGTATTGCGTCTCATCGGTACTTCTCATTCTATAACGCTATATTTATTTGCACCAGAATTTCTAAATCTAAATCCTTGATCAAAATCTTCACTTTGAATACTTGTCAACATTAATCATTCACCATTTGAAACCGCAGATTTGCTAAATAGGTCACCAACACTTTACTCGAGCCATCATTTGACGTCCGTCGTGACCTCAACTACTCGGCATATCGCTTCTACGCTAGGTCATCTATGTCTTTGTCTTTACAACAGTGGCATAGCAAGGATTCCGAAATAAGGTTGCACTAAGGGGCTGTCCATTAATTACATCAACAATCTAGGGGGACGGGGTTTTAAAAAGTTTGACAGTTGTTGACAGGGGAGGGAGTCAACTTCAGTCAAGAGAAGTTGACGTCAACAGTTTCACTTTTTACAAATAATCAAAAATAGGAAATTTCATGGAATACTACTTATTATAATGGAAAAAAGCATGGCAAAAAGGTCATCACCACCACATTTTGACACTCGATGAGAAAAAAGGGAAAAATGGTCATCACCACAAAAATAATAACCTTAATTGTTATTGGGACCTGTCATTGATCTGGGGGGTCAAAAGTTTTTGACGTAATTATGGGGGTTAAGTGAAAGTTGACAGCTGGTGACAAGGAGGAGGGGTCAAAAATTGCCCAAAAATGTTGACATAATTAATGGACAGCCCCTAAGGCTTCTAAAGACCGACATTTTGAGTAACGGCTATATAAGGAATTGAGGGAGTAGTTAATTTTCAGGACGGGGTCTTGGACTTTGCACCAGTAGAAATATTTCAGGCTGATATTGTATATAACAGGGTTATCCAACTGGCGGCCCGCGGACCGGATCCTGCCTGCAGGACAGTTTCATCGGCCCGCCACCGAGTTTGGGAAAATAACAATTTTAGCTATATGACCGGATATTGCCGTTAATTTTAGGACTAGGAGGTTACCAAATTGCTTAATTATCCACAAGGACATAGAACAAGAATAAATAACAATGTGTCATGCAATGTTTCATTGTGTCAAAACTCGAAAGTGTTCTTTACCTACATTTACAATTTACACTGTTAAGGGCTGTCGATTAATTACGTCAGCCAAATAGAGGAGGGGTTTGAAAAAGTTTGACAGTTGTTGACAGAGGGAGGGGGTCAAGAGAAGTTGACGTCAACCATTTAATTTTTTACAAATGATAAAAATAGGAAATTTCATGGAATACTATTTATTAGAAAGAAAAAACCTGACAAGCAAAAAACAAGGTCATCATCACCACATATTATGACACTTGATGAAGAAAAGAAAGGGGAAAATGGTCATCGCCGCAAAAATAATAACCCTCTAAACTTTTTAGGGAGGTTTTTGACATCATTATAGGGGTCAGTGAAAGTTGACAGTTGTTGACAACTTGACAAGGGGAGGGGGTAAAAAATTGCCCAAAAATTGTTGACATAATTAATGGAACGATCATTTTAATGTCTCAAACGATGAAACCGAAGGCTTAATTTGCGGCGTTAATAGCTAGTCGTTGGCCAAGTTCTGCTAGTCACGCGACACCACGTGACGAAGTTCGGCTGTTTCAATTAGCCAGATCTCCCAACGGTTCTCGGAATCTACCCGAAAAGATCAGGCACTGAGCCGCTGACGCAAACGACGGGCTTAATAATTCTTCAAACGATAAAAGTTAAGGACAATGAATTTCCGGCGTTAAATTTAAAAACAAAGTAATATTCGACAAATCGCGCGGCCTGAACAAGTGTATTTTTAATTTATTTTAAACGCTTAATTGCTTCTTCATCATTTGATCGGGACCTTGTGACAAAGTCACATTATAGGCTGCATCCAGGAGGCTTGGGAACAGGGATATTTTTCGAACTTCTTAAATTTCAGCATACCCCTTCAAGCCTTTCTAAATACGCCCATGGTCGACACCCCCCAAATTCACAATCCTAGAAGTATCCCTGCTTGGGAAGACTTGAATAATGCTTATTCTGCTTGTTATCGCATTTTCTTTTATAGCGCTGCCAGAATTGTATTGAAAGATATTCTCAAGATTGTCGTTAAGACGTTTGAGAATTAGGCCTAGACAAACGGATCTTAGCATTGTCTTGAGGTAGTCAGTTTTTCCTAGGACATTTCGAGAACCTGGTTCCTGTAACTTACATGTATAAGACACACACATGAAGTGTAGCATATTTGGCAAAAGTATTTGTCGAAAATTTCTTATGGGAAGGAAATTCTGGGATCAAGACAAACATCTTCGCGGACCAAATTTGGCTCGCGGACCAGGGTTTGCAGACCACTGTTTCAGATCAGTGGCGTAGCCAAGAGGGTTTGGGGTTAAAACCCCTTGGCCGCCGAAAGCAAAATATTTTAATGAGTTTCCGTGCATTTTTAATTTTTTGACGCGACTTTGGGGTCAAAACTTCCGTTGGCTATAGACTGTAGGCCCCATAGTGTAAATGTTTAAGTAAGAGGCAAGGACTCTTGCTTGTAACGTCAAAAACTAGAGGTGGCATCGTTTTTCTTCTTTTTTGATTGTCACGTCGAAAAGTAGAGGTAATAACGTTTGTTGCTTGTCAGGATTTTTGCAAAGTTGGTCACGGTCAAAGCCAAACCCCTTCCGGAAATCCTGGCTACGCCACTGTTTCAAATGTTCTTCAATATTCTATTTTGTCTTCTTGAAAAAGCACCAGTGCCGTTCCTTTTGTCATCGTCTGAAGTATAGACCAGAGGAAAACTAAGAGACCAACGGAAAATACAGTGATTACGTAACTACCGTTGAACTAAGAAAAATAACTGAGGTGCGTCCCAAATAAAGAAGATTTTATGCGGTACGTGGTGGAGATTTGGTGGCTCCCTCCCTATTCTGGATGGAACCAGTCGTGGGATTTGCGCAAAATGTTCAGAAAATTTTCGGGGGATGGTAAATAGGCACGGAATGATTGGAACACAATCGATGTGCGATTGACTCCGTGACGACGTTTTCCCTTGGAATTTATTTACTCAAAAATGTCAGCGTCCCGGGCCGTCCCCCTATTATGGAACCGTGGTTACGCATGCAACTATGAGTTTTTTGATTGATTCATTCGTTCATTCATTCATTCATTCATTCGTGGACAATTTCTATAGCGCTGTAACAAGGCTGAGGCCTACAACAAAAGCGCTTTGACATCTCAACAACTATACTCCAACCTAAACAGATGCGTCTTTAGGCTCTTGATGAAGTGCTCAGCGGTGCCAGCCATGGTGACCAGTAATGGGCAACTAACTAAGAAACATTAGTTAAACTGTAACTAAATTTAAACTAGAAATAAATAGTTAAACTCTTAGCTGCAAACTAACTTTCTAAAATAGTTAACTAAACTAAAAAAATATAGTTAAACTTTTTGCAACTAAATTTACAACTATTTCCTAGGTATCAGGTAGGCCTATGTGTTCATGAAAACATAGACGATGCTCGCAACATGAACATATCAGTCAATGAACCATTGAAATCATTAATAAATTAGTATTGTCTATTTAATATTTTAGTCTTAGTCTAGACTGCAGGAACACAAGTTTGCTTGGAAAAAATGACCCAAAAAAGAATAGATTGAAAAGGGATTGTTATTGAAAATTCTTGACACCAACTAAAAAGTTTTAGTAAACTATTTAGTTATTAACTAAAATTGTTCAGTTAAACTAGCAATTTAACTAAACTATTTATATTTAATTAAACTATGAAGATAACAAAAAATTAGTTAAACTTTTAGTTAGTATCTAATTACTGTAGTTAACTTGTTGCCCATCACTGATAGTGACGTCATCGGGAAGAGAGTTCCACAAGATTGATTACGCCTATAGGCCTATGGTTCGTTGCTACGCCCAGAGGCCTATGGTTCGTTGCTACGCCTATAGGCCTATGGTTCGTTGTTGATGTCGCAGTTTATACCGATGATGCAATAACCTGAACAAACGCGAAGGACAACCTTGGCCCATACTGTATGTAGGCCTACTAGGCAATAGGGACATATGCTCAATTATCTGAAGTCCAATCAGCCTCAAATACAGGGGAAAACTGATACGATGATGAATGCCTTTATGCAATAAAATGAATAAATAAAATAGTTACAATTAGGGCCGGGAAACAGTGCTAAATAAACGGCTGACGAGCAAAAAAAGGTCGTCATTTGTAATAATGGCAAAAAATGGTCGTCAAGAAAAATTATGACTTCTTAAGGGCCAAATGCGGCACAGGGGCCCGGAATTTTCTCGGTAAATTACCTGATTATCTGAAGTCCATTCAGCCTCAAATATCTTTGAATTTTATGCATTAAAGATTAGACCTACAAGATCAAAATTAAAAAGTTTTCAAATGAAATACGTTAGACCCTGTCACCCTGTGTCATTTGTTATAGATAGACCTACGTAAAATTAAAAGTAAATAAAATCTAGCGAATTTATATAGCGCTTTCAAAAGTAGCACCGCAGTAGCTCCTTAATCCAATAGGCGCTTAATCTTAATATGAAATAGCGGTAACCAAAGGTGGGGTCATTCATGCAGGATCATTTAATCCAAAGGGTCATTGTGGTTGGGACGTCGACCATAGCTAAGAAGGAAATGATTTCTTTGAAGAAAATGCCCTGAGTTTAGTTAGAGAGGAGACGCTGGAAGAAGTGAAGGAGATGATGACTGAGAACTTGCTGTTTAACCATGTAGGGCCTACATCGGACAGCGGAGGGATGCTGGAATTGAGTTCCAAAGTTCTGGCGCAGCATATGAAAAAACACGGTAGCAAATTTTTAGACAAGATTGATTGAGAGGACGAAAGAGAGTGACACGAGAAGAAGATCGAGTGGATCGAGGATGTTGTGGGATTATCAGATTTCGCCAGTAGACAGGTTTTGATGTGTAAAGTGAATTTATACGTCTTCAATATACTTTTATATTAATGCGTTCTGCTATTTTCAGCCAGTGTAGAGATCTGAGTAATGGTACAATATGGCAGAATGTTGATTATTTAGCAACTGCACTAGCTAAAGCATTTTAAATTGATTGGAGTTTACAGATGGAAGCTTAGGGAAGATCAGTGTTTAATCTAGACTCCTGGACTCCGGGGGCGAACTGAAAAAGCCGGGGGGAGGAACTGACAAAGCCGGGGAGAATTCTGTTAGGGGCCGCTGTTAGTCCCTGTAGTATTCAAAAATTTCCGGGGAAAATTTGAAATTTCCGGGGGGAAGGGCAATTTCCCCCTCCCGGAAACGGCCTAGATTAAACACTGGGGAAGATTGTGGAACAGTGAGTTGCAACAGTGCAATTTAGAGTGAACTATTGAAGTGGCGATAGTGGAAGCAGTTTTAATATGAAGGTACGCGGACGGCATGGAATCTTTATACGGTATAAATCACGAATATGAGCATAACAGGCTTCTGAAGGTTGCGACATGCGAGCCGCAAAATTTAGAGAAGAGTAAATAAGTAATAAAAGTAAATCCAAGATTTTGCGGTTGGAACAGAGGTTATAGTTACAGTAGACCCTATGTCTGGAGCCAAAACCAGTGTGGAATTTTCAATTTTTTCAGTGATCGTGGTAATCCATTGAAAAATTCTGTTTTGGATGGATTTCGAGCGACATCTTGTTGCTTTGCGTTTGATGTCGTCTATTTTATTCAGAGCTCTGATTTTTAAAAAAATTATATAACTTTAATTAAATATTGATTTGATTTGAAAACAGGTAATGTTTCTGGTGGGTCGATCTTATTCGAGTGTCGACAGTGAGAGCATTTCAGTAAATCTAACCTGACAGGCGTTAGCGTAACTGGCACCAGGGCCGCCCCGCCCCCCACATCTTGGATGGAACCAGTCGTGAGATTTGTGCAAAACCGATGAGAACTTTTTATCGGGGAGGGGGGAGTAGGGCGATTTCCAACGAAATCGATAAAATTACGGCATTTGCATTTAAGATTTTGGGAACTGCGCAATAAATCACAATTAATTTTAAAGTATTCAACGCCGTCCGCGCAGAGCTCAGGGTTTAACTGTGATATTAACTCAATGACTTATGGGGTGGGGTTAATAGGAGGCGCCATTCTGTCTGTCTCGTCGGCCCAGGCCGAGGTACTTTTAAAAGTACCCCGGTCCGGCATATATGGCGGACCGGGGTACTTTTTAAGAAATAAGAATTTTAAAGCGTTTGAATAAATTTTCAATTTGTAATCATATATTCAGGGCCGTCGAAACGAATTTTGGTCAGGGGGTGCAGATTTTTCCGCAGTTGAATTTTTCTCTTTCAAATCCTTGACAAGCAAAAAAGGTCATCAACGCTCAATTTTACCTCAAAAAAAGCTTGACAAGCAAAAAAGTCGTCAACGCTCAATTTTACCTTAGAAATAGCTTGACAAGCAAAAAATAAATAAAAAAGGGCCTCTGCACACTCTGCACACCCTGTATTTCAGGATACAGGGGGTGCAGACCATCATCTTTCCAGAGGGTGCATTGCACCCCCTACATTTTTCCAGGGGGTGTAGCTGCACCCCTGCACCCTCACTTCACTTATATTACACGAAGCCTTCAATGTACTCTTGGGTTTCAGGTTTCAAGCCAAACTTTAGGGACATCGATTATTTCTATGCCACACATTTTAAATACGCTCTAATTTTGTATTAACAAGGCCTTTTAGAAGCATTTCTTTGGGTTTTTATAAATCACACTTGAAAATGCATGTTGGCTAGTTCAGGGCCTATATAGAGCATTAGACAGGCCGGGGTACTTTTTATTGTTTTCCGCCGCCCATGGTGGGGCTATAAGTCATAGGTTCACTATATATATTAATATTTTCATGGCTACCCAACGCTTCAATGCGACATCTGTTACTTAGCACGGTCTAAAGTGACTTAGGAGACATTGCTGCCTGTGTAAAAGCCACTAGGGGCGCTAACGGAGCTTGAACCCGTTCCGTCAGCCTACCACTCCAGCGTGTAACCCACTCTGTCATCATCTGTCGAGGAACCAGTTGAGAGTCGACACACAAATTTTTCTCTCCGGACAATTTTTTTTTATTCATAAGCCCTTCCGGAATTAAGTACCGAGGGCATTATAAACAGCATACATAAAGGTAAAGTCCGTCCCGAGCTCTCAAGGTTAACCTCAAGGCTCATATACGGCGATGCTGATCTCCGTGTCCAAGGCGCTCTGCATTTCCAGTGACTGTGGTCACGTGGATATTTGCAAATCGACGCCTAGACTTAAATTTAATTGTTTTCAGTTTTCCATTTCGGCCATTTGGCATTTTAAGAATAGTTTCGTTTGAATGCGAATTCTGAAATCCCAAGATCCTCTGGACACCGATCATTGGCGACGAAGCAGCGCAGTTGAGCGCAAACCAAACGGAAAGAGAAGGAAAGACCAACAGCTGATTTTTTAAACCTTTTTCCTATATCAAATTAGAGGGACTGGTGTGGGATCTGTGTGGGAAACTTCCCTACAACGACTGATAGACCGATTATTTCTAAGCACAGTAGGCTATTCGTAAAGATCGTAAGTAAACGTTAAAACAAATCGGGAAAATGACAAAAGATATTTCTTTCGATGAGAAAAATGAGTTACGCTGTCTGCTCTCAGAGTTTTGACCCAATGTAAAAGCGATGAATGTAGGCCCCTATAGTCTGGCCAGCAGGGCCTGTTTTAACGTGCAGTGATAGGCCTACACAAAATGTGATTTAGTGGAAAAGCAAAAAAGGTCGTCACGCAAATTTAGACGCAAATTTCAAATCCCTAAATTCGGTTGACGGCCATTTTTGCTTGTCAAGATTTTTTTGAAAAATGTTCCGTGCACTGATTAATTTTTCTTAAAACATGCCCTGCTGGCCAGCAGTAGGCCTACTCAGAGTATTGTAGGCCCTACTGGTTGTAGGCTATAATAATTATAAATTAGACGGCGATTAGCTATCTTTTTATGGACAAAATAAGTTTGGTGACAATAAATTAATCCAACTATTTATCTGGGGGAGGTGTACACTGTACGCCAACTGGCAACACAGTGACAACTGACAAGGCAACTAAATGCGGGGAAAATAAACGCTAAGCTTATTCAAGTTATTTGTGTTTCAAGAGGGTAAAGATCCATTATGAATCAGAATCGTTTGTTCGTGAAATTCTGTTAAGACTTCGAACCACAGCGCCGTTCCGTCTAGCTATAGCGAACAGAATATAATACTTTAGCGCTACTGTATTCTGTTAAACTAATTTCGTTTGCTCAGTGCAAATATGTCTCCTACAATCGGTCCGGTAATCGTCACTTCGTTCCTCCGCTTTTCGTTTTTTCGCATCCCTCCCGTCTTTTCATCGCTGCTGCGACAGTCGCCGGCTCTTCTTCCGCTCCTACTCTGTGATGCGGTCACGTGACGCCTTGTTCTTCCCTCCCCGTCCGTCCGGTCAGAGACTCTCCCGTCGGCGGGCCCGGGGGCCGGCCCTGAGCCGACCGAGACTCCGGAGGAGCGCAGATGAAGAAGGGGGTCTTCGGTGTCAACTGTCGTTCGATTTGCTGCTCGGCTCAGCGCCTGCACTTCGGCGGCTGCGGCGGCAGCGGCGGTGAAGTTTGTCCACCGAACTTCGGCAGAAATCGTCGGTCGGTCGAGCCCCGAAGTACATCTCGAAAGGGCAAATTAGGTATAGGACAGAAACCCGGAGAATTTAGGAAAATTCGATTGGGACACAAAATGCAATCGGAATTTAGACTGTTCAGGTGACGTTAAGATAAATATAATTCGATGCGAAACATCCAAAATCATTTGATATTTCTTCTCGGATCCTTAGAAGTGGTGTAGCCTACAGATCTACAGATACAGAACAGCCTATCAACTGGTTTATACGTTGAACGTTGAGCACGAAAAGGACATTGGCAGAAGATATTGCCATACGACTGCCTGCTTGGTCAAGTCTTCGGGAATCTTCTATTAATTGACAAGACGCAAAAATGCCAAATCAGAACACTTCAGTTTGCGAGTCCGACACACTCTCGTCGGCCGTCAGAAACGGACCATCGAACGAATACAGTCTGGTCGGAAGAGGAGGAGGAGGAGGAGGAGGAGGAGAGAAAGATCGAAAGGAGACAGACGGGGACAGGAGAGAGGAGGAGGAGGGGGAGGGGGAGGAAGACCTACCCCCGCGAGACCAGTGGACGAGGAAGATCGACTTCATCTTCTCGTGCATCGGTTACAGCATCGGGCTTGGAAACGTTTGGCGATTTCCATATTTGTGCTACAAAAATGGAGGCGGTAAGGATGACGACATTTTGTCAACGTCATTATCACTTTCATCGTCTTCCGACAGTAATTATCAATATCATCGTCATCGTTTGTCGTCGTCATCATTAAACCTACGCTGTCGTAAAGATCTAAAGTCGCTTGAGCACTAGCTTATTAAATTATATAGGCAATGTCATTTCGAAATTTCACGCAATAATAAAGTTTGAAACTGAATCCGAATTATTTATTAAGTTTGCGCAAAAAACTTACAGTTAGGGGCTGTCCATTAATTGTGTCAACAATTTTTGGGCAATTGTTGACCACATCCCTCTTGTCAACAACTGTCAACTTTCAGTGACCCCCTATAATTATGTCAAAAACTTTTGACCCCTCCCCACATTAAGACCAGTGACGGGTTCCCCAAAAGTTTAGAAGGTTATTATATTTGCAGCGATGAGACCTTTTCCCTTTCTTTAGTTCATCAAGCGTCATAATGTGGCGGTGATGAACGTTTTTTTCTTGCTTTTTCAGGCTTTTTCCGTTGTAATACAGTATATAGTATTCCATGAAATTCCTATTTTTAATCATTTGTAAAAATAATGAAATTGTTGACGTCAACTTATCTTGACCCCCTCCCTTCCTCTGTCAACAACTGTCAAACTTTTTCAAACCCCTCCCCTAATTTGTTGACGTAATTAATGGGCGGCCCCTTAGCTACAAAAATCACTTGACTGCTGGAAAAGAAGCAATCAAGCTACTTCTTGGATCTATTAATTATGACATGGACTCACAGCTCATGAGTTAGAAACGGTGCGATTGAATAATACTCGAGAATTCGTTGTAACTGATTGAGTTCAATTTAGATTCTACAATTTAGATTCAATTTAGATTTTACTGCACGGAAGGAGCAAACGCTGGCGTTTTCTGGCGTTGCATCGTTTTCCTGTATTATTGGCGACGACCAGGTTTAAATGCATTGTCGCGATTTTTCTGTAAACCAGGGGCGGACCCACGTCTCCTTTTGTATCTCCCAAGCACCAATTGTTTCTCCAGTCTACTGCAATAGCGCCCCGAGTCAGGTTCCAGGAAGAAATTTCTGATTGAACCACTGAAAGCAGCTCCCAATCCTAATGGAGGCGCATTGCTAATATCTGAGTCAATGATTGGTGCTTACTCACATCTGTTCCATAATCAACAGTCATGACGGCCAGTGCCGTTTTAAGAAGTTTGGGGGCCCTAGGCATTTAAAAAAAAGTAGTGATGACCTTTCTTTGCTTATTCTGTTTTTGGAGGAGAAAATTAATAAAAGTCAAACAAAATAAAGCGGCGATGAGCTTTTTACAAATCGTTTTCACCGCCCTCGAGGTCTCTCATATATCGCTTTGCCCTATAGCCACGTGCCTACCATGCCTATGCCTTAAAACAGCCCTCCCCTCCGGTCATAGCCACGATCTTTGAGTATAGGACAACAGCGTCATTGCGCTGCACAAAAGCGACGGCAACACACATCCGATGAAATTGCCTACAAGTTTGTACATACACTTTCAATTAAAGGCCGCATCTTGACGACTAAATTTAAACGGCACAACATGAAAAATAGAGCGGAGTTCGACATTGTATACACTTTAAAGATAATTTTAAAAAGAGCAGAGACAGTGGCGGCTCTTATCGCCGGATAACACTTAACTTGTCAGGAAACTTGGAACGACAGTTACACTCATGGACGCAGAAGATATCGACTTTGCACCGAAAGAGTAAGCGGATAGACGCCGTACAGTTGTAGACTGAAGGCGCCAGTTGAATACGCTCTTGTAGAGAATTCGAGACATGGCGACAGAAGAGAGTGAAAAGAAAGGACTGAGAATAAATGCAAAAAGACGTACTGTATGTTACTAACAAAGAAAGAAAGAAAGAAATTCCTTGGTATAGAGGGTGTCTCTGAAAAAAAACCCCAGCAGAAAAACTCTGATTTCTTACAAATTCCTAAATATATTTCTATCAAAATTTCCACACGTGTACAGCATATATTTCCCCACCTTTCTGCTTATTTTCATCTCGTTTGCATGTAAGGTGGCCATATTGTGTCAAACTTCGATTTTTACTACTCAGTCGCAGCATGACGCTTAAATATCTAGCTTCACATAAATTTGGCATTATGTCAATGTTGGCAGCAGCAGCAGCAGCATCAGCATCAGCAGCAGCAGTAGTAGTAGTAGTAGTAGTAGTAGTAGTAGTAGTAGTAGTAGTAGTAGTAGTAGTTGTTGTTGTTGTTGTTGTTGTCGTTGTTGTTGTTGTTGTTGTTGTTGTTGTTGTTGTTGTTGTTGTAAAGTTTAAATCGAATGCATTTTTTTAAATTTTAAATTCATGAAATTCGACACAGCAAGAAAAGTTCAATTTACGGTAAACTTTCAAAATGGGTAAAATATCGAATGAAGATAAGAGGCGAATTCAGACACTGTGGGAGCTTGGCTTTGGACACCAAACAATTGTTGCAAAATATCCTGAAAAGGGATGAATCCTTTATTCGGTGAAAGATATTTGCAAACGGGTCAATGATCGTGGATCTGCAACCAATCGAAAACTTTCCTTGTTATGTCGAATTCTGTGAATTTAAAAACTTTTTTACAAATTTGCGTTCGATTTAAACTTTACTACTACTGCTGCTACTACTACTACTACTACTACTACTACTACTACTACTACTACTACTACTACTACTACTACTACTACTACTACTGCTGCCACCACTACTACCAACATTGACATGAAACCAAATTTATGTGAGTTTTTGTCAATGAGTGTGGTCGAGAGGGAAGAAGTCACAGATTGCATGCAGTCGTCTGCTTGTCAAGTGAGCTAAGTTTGCTCCACATGTCATGGCGTCAGCAGGTGTTTGTTCCAGGGAAAGGGAGGGTTGTATTCTGTTGAGAGAAAACAAAGGTCAATGCAAACTACTACATGAATAAGCTATTACCGTAATTGGTGGGGAATTGTCAAAATTTTCTGGGTAACGACTTCGTATTTCAGCAAGATGGCGCACCGGCTCACGTAGCGAAAGTCACCGAAGAATGGCTTTGTGAGAACTTGGCCCCGACTTAATATAATATAAATTAAATATAACAATGTTTAAAGTGGTTCAGTAGGGACTGCCCTGTGTGAGAACCACTGTCGTTCATTGACAAAAACTCATTGCGTGTGTTGAAGACGAAGGAAGGCATTTTGAATATTGCATTAATTAACAAATAATCATAAGCAAAATACACCCGATGATCATCTTGAGCAATTGTGTTTTAATGTTGAAATTTTTGAACAATCAAAAAATTGTTGTCTGTTGATTAGTAAAAAATCGAAGTTTGACTTTGATGTCTCACAATATAGCCAATTTACATGCAAATGAGATGAAAATACAAAGAAAGGTGGGGAAAATATGTGTTGTACACGCATTGCAAATTTGGTAGAAATATATTTAGTAATTTTTAAGAAATCATAGTTTTTCTGCTGGTTTTTTCTGAGACACCCTGTCGTTGATAGCAACCAGTGATATTTTAGTTTTGCAAATAATTTTAGTCTATTTTTATTTGTTTTATTTTTATTTCAGTTTAAATCTGCTATTTTAGTTTTAATTTAATTTTCGTTTTGTTTCATTTAGTTTTCGTTTTGCAAATAATTCTGCTTTTAGTTTCAGTTTTTGCTAGTTTCGCTTGATATTCATTTTCTTTCAACAATCTATTTTAGGAGAAAATTTCAATCAAACGGTTGTTGTCATCGGTTATTCAAATAGGCTACAGTAATATATGATACTTTGACCTCCAAAAACAAAAAATAACATCATTGTTGAACTAATGCGTTGCACTCGTGTACTGAGATCGAAATGTTCACAATCCAGTCTCACTCAGAGTCGCTCAGTTCAGCTGTGCATTAGTCTAATTCTATGTTCACTCATATGTAATCATTTAATTGTAAGAAAACTCTCATTTCTAAATTCTTGGTTAGACGATTTTTACGACCGGCTGTTAACCAACCACAAAGAGAACAGATTCGCTCAACATAAGCTTGTGAGAAGACAGGCCCAGTGATTAAATCTTCCGTCAAATCTGCTATAATTGCGAGTATGAACTCGACGCTGTCTCTAAGAAGTCATTGTCTCTTCACCTCCAGAGTCCAGAATATTGCTGAAGTTCAGAGAAATAGTTCTCCAGCTGGCCTTGAATTGACGATAGTGTAGGAGGATGTGAGGATGCGCTGCTGGATGTACCAGATGCTGTCAACTTGTTGGCAAGAAACTTAAAGTGTTTCAGCGCAGGAGGTAATGAGACAACGTCCCTGGCAGTGGGTTATATCGCCTGAGTCCACAATAGAGCATGTCTGTGATGTAGTGCTGTTCTTCGATCCTAAAAGTGCAAGAACCTTAAAATAAAACATTCAAAGCATCTGCGTTGCAGCAGTTGTTAGATAGATGACATAAACACGAACCAGTCGGACCACCGTTGTTCAACGGTTAAATCATAATTATAATAATTTTGACAACGACTGCTGTCATAACTGCAGACCCATCGTCGAAAAATTTGGCTTTTTCGAAAAATTTTGGAAATATTTTACCAATTTTAGTTTTCAAATAATTTTAGGTTTTTCTTTATATTTCGTTTTACATCTTTCGAAAAAAAAAATTAGTTTTAGTATTAGTTAACGAAATTAAAATAAGAATGAACTCTTGTTGCTCTATTCGAATCGCGTCTCTTTCAAACCAACCTGTGAAACGTTAGAACTTGTTTAACATTCTCACTGTAAACGGAGAGAGAGAGACAGAGAGAGAGAGAGAGAGAGAGAGAGAGAGAGAGAGAGAGAGAGACAGACAGACAGACAGACAGACAGACAGACAGACAGACAGACAGACAGACAGACAGACAGACAGACAGAGACAGAGACAGAGGCAGACAGAGACAGAGAAACAGACAGAGGCAGAGAAACAGACAGACAGACAGACACAGAGAAAGAGAGAGTGCACGATGTCCTTGAAGCATAGCCGTTCGAACCGAGCGCTGCTACCCAGTTGGGCCGACGAGTTGTCTGGAACATCGAAATGCAGTATAATGACGCTGCTGACGATCGGGTTACAAGAGGACTCGATCGACCTGTAAAAGGGCTGGGCATGAGAAGAACAACTGCGCCACTCTTCCCCTGCTCACGGAGAGGCCACCCACGACTCGACGAGCATTTAGAGCAAGCTGTTTAGTCGACATAGGGGTCATTCATTGAGACTGTGCTGGGCTGTTGATTTTTGATTTTGCAGCTGTGCGATATTAACTCCAAGACTGTCAGTGCTATTTTAGAATTGCTAACAGATTTGCAATATTTTAGCTTAGTTTTTAGCAGGACTCAAGGCCCTTGCTGTTTGGAATTAACGCCCTTAACACCAGATATATTTGTACACCCCCTAACACCCCCCCCCAACACCCCCGCCCATTTGAGGTCGACACCCTCCCAAAATTTGGTAATGTGACAATGGTATGCATACAAAATGCATACTAATTAGCCCAGAACACACACACACCACAAATGGAGAAGGACACCCCCAACTTTTATTTTCGGATGACCTTTTTTGCTTGTCAGCCTTTTTCGGGAGAGACTTCCAAATTCCGAGGCCCCCAGATTTCCCCGACACCCCCAAATTCACAATACTAGAAATAACCCTGCTTAACACACATCTAATTTCTTCCCTTACTTAGTTCATACCCGGACTGCTTAGCTTCCAAAGAACGACGTCAGTGATTTCGGATGTTTATGGAGCGCTTTTTGTTCACGTGATCATATAGGAAATGTCATAGGGGTATCGGAGAAACTGTTTTTCTCCTCCCCCTCCCCGTTTCTCATTGTTGGCTACAGAACACAGGTGGACAGAAGTATACACGTGAACATGTGCATATCGATTATAGAAACAAAGAGAAGCGAAATTCACAGACAGCTTTTGCCCACAGATTTTCAAAGCATAATTAGCTTTTTGAGCCACTTAAAGCTTGTTCGGCAGTGTCATAAATAAATTGATTTTTCGATTACAATACTGTTCAAAGTTTGCAACTAATGAGCTGTCATAAGTTACTGCAATTTTCTTTTTTGATAAACTTTGTCGTTTGCATTAATCAGTCAGTAGGCCTCTATAACTAACTTATTCTGTAACTGTTAGTCACGTGCAATGGCTTGATATGACTCATTACTGCAGTTATTTTTATACTCTTTGTAATGAACCTTTTGCGTATAGATTATATTTTTTGTGCCTCCTTCTTTTGAAATGCAATTTACAAATGCACGCAGTTGGACGAACCGTAAAGAGACTTTTCGATGAGGAGCTACATAATTCCTCTATTACATTTAAAATTGCATAATTGTTCAGCCAAAATGGCTAAAAAAATAAATACAATTTAATTGGAAATTACATAAGCATAATTGACAAAACTTTGTATCCGACTGACTCTTACTTACTATAGGTCTGTATTCAACAAGAAATGTCAATGTATTTGTCAAGAAATGAGACAGATGAATGGACGATATCATTACTGCGATTAGCACAGTTTGTGAAAGTGAGTGTGAAGTGGAGAGCAGATGTGAATGGACGATATCAGGAGTGAGTGAGTTACTGGTGGAGTGGTGAGTTAGTGGTGAGTGAGTGAGTGAGTGAGTGAGTGAGTGGTGGAGTGAGTGAGTGAGTGAGTGAGTGGTGGTGGTGGAGTGAGTGGTGAGTGGAGTGAGTGAGTGAGTGAGTGGTGGTGGTGGAGTGAGAGTGGAGTGAGTGAGTGAGTGAGTGAGTGAGTGGAGTGAGTGAGTGAGTGAGTGAGTGAGTGGTGAGTGAGTGAGTCAGTGGTGGTGTTTTCCAGACTCCAGGGTGAGTGGTTTGGGAGGAGATTGAGTGAGTTTGGCAAGAAGCTGAGTGCAAACATTTGTCAGGCCTTTGGGAGGAGATTGATTTGGCAAGAAGCTCGATGCAAACATTTGTGTCGGTGCTGGGATTGGGGGGGGGGTGTTGTGATTTGAGGAGGAATATCCCCTAACAGGCCTGAATAAAACACTATCTGTCAGGTTCACTGGAGCAGTCGGTGTGTTAAACGTGTTTACAGAATCGAATTGGCGCAAATGAGGGCGGTCTGTTGTTAACAGGTGATCGCCTTCATCTGCAGCGCATTGTCCCCCGTTTGCGTCTTATTTACTCAGAGGAAGATCCGAGTTGAACCTCCTCTGATCATCTGCTTCTGGCGTTTGTAGGACTTGTGCTGATCTTCTGATAGCGTTCATTTTAGCAGCAGCTGCTGCTGCAGCTGCAGAGAGAGGGAGGGAGGGAGGAGCGGTGGTGGAAAGGTGGAGGAGATGGAGCCAGTGTAACGGTTTCCGGTGTGTGGGATCTTGTTTAGTGAATTAATGGACATCTCAGCGGAGGAGGAATTCACAGCGATTGAGTACTACGGCGGTCGCCGAGTCCCTGCCTATGGCCTGAGATTATATAGCACTACAGGCCTCTCTGTCTCTGTCTCTGTTTCTCTCGCACACACACACATTCTCTATCTATCTATCCATCTCACTCTCTCTGACACACACATATACACACAAACACTCTCTTCTATCTTTCTATCTTTCTAGCTCTCTCTCTCTCTCTCTCTCTCTCTCTCTCTCTCTCTCTCTCTCCCTGTCTCTGCTCCTGTCGTCTGTCGCTGTCCGTCCATTATAATGGCCTTAGCACTGTTCTCGAAAGTGTTTGACCTTTAGCCTAATGAACACTCGCAGCAGCGTTAGGCCTAGAATTGAGCGCCTACAATCTCGTACGTCGATGCAAACGTCGATCATAATAGACAAATTACCGACTGACTGGCGTTCTCCTGCTTATGAGCCAGCGCCAGCGCACCCATGACTGCGGCCTGCTTAGCGTTTGGGTTCAATGAATAATATCATTGTTTATATGCATACTTCGGTGCGAACAATACTTTGTCGACCATCTTTCTAAGCCCTTATCCCACGAGTATCTTGAAGCGTAATTCTACACAATATGTTTTAATTAAATTGTAAGCTGGCGCTGACTTGCCATCGCTATTCTCACGTCAGAAGTTTTACTGACAATTCATCTGCTGAGATTTCTTCTTGTGAAACAGCTGCCTCAAAGATTCCGATATTCTCTGGATTTTTCCCCGAATGAAATTCATTCGCTCTTTCCCGAATCCATTCGCGTGTCAGTTTAAACATTTAAACCATTGACTCTCACAGAGGTGACGTTGCTGTGAAGTCAATAGCGATGTATAGGATTTTTCGCTGCCAGAATTTATCAAATTATTTCTAAACATAACCTTATTCAAAGGAGAAAGTCTCAAAACAGTTTTAGCAAAAGACTGTATCTAAAATGTTTGCTTTCCATTAGACTAGAATAACATCTGTCCTCCTCCTCCTAAATGCCCTTATCTTAGGTGGTGAGCAACATCTCGACAGCCTTTGGTTTATACAATTCACACATATCATACTTTTATCGCTGGACTCGTCTGGAATGCAGATCTCATGGTTCCTGTCTGTCTTGTACTTCCGTTCAATCGTACTACTTCGTACTCTATCGCGGGATATTGACAGCGATCCGTAAACCCTGGCCCGCGGGCCAAATTTGGCCCGTGAAGATAAAGGCGTTCCAGTTGGTCCGCGAGATCCTATCCTCAAACAAAGTTTATTCTGATTCTGTCAAATCCTAGATGCTCACAAAAGTTGACTTTTCATGTGTAATATTGCACACAAGAAATTTCTACAAAAAAAATCAGTCTCTCGATGAATCCGCTTGGAGGACAGACGTTCGTGCCAACAGGTTGTCAGATGACCAGCAAATTGGTCTACTTTCAAGACGCACCTAGCGTCCTTTACCAGTTCTATGTTTAACATCTGCGATTAAAATATGCACGCCTAGGTTTCGATCACGAGAAATGATTGCAATGTCGACCATTGAAATATCTCAGACATCTAATTTATCATTTTGCACACAACGAAACTTTTAATGATCCATAGTGTAATGGCCAACACGAGTCTAAGCAAAGTAAAGTAAACTGACTCTTTACACAAATTTCTACGCGACTATTCTAAATTTGTCATCAATTTTTACCGTAAGACCGATTTAAAATATTTATGTCACAGCCACTCTAGCACAAGACAGATCCTACTGAACCACCGAGAACTCAGTCATTTATAATACAATATTGTATTATTATTATTATTATTATTATTATTATTATTATTATTATTATTATTATTATTATTATTATTATTAGGGATTTAAATGGAAGGCATATCGAATTAAATCAATAGTATATGTTGCAATTTCCTAATTCTTCCTAGAAAAAGTAGTGAGGTTGCTTAATAAAAAAATTGCTAATTAATTTGAGTTAATTGAGACGATTTCTGAAATCATCGCTGCATCTTGCATTGAAGAATGTTGGGCCAAAGGCCGCGTAGACATTGCATTATAGTATGATAAGTTTCTTACTAGAGACAAATATTAGACCTCAGTAACTTTGTATCATGGGCGTCCGGAGGAGGGTACAAGTGGTGCAATTGCACCTCCTGGAAAATTGTACAGTTACGAAAAAAGTAAAATTACTTCTTACGTTTGCCACAAAACCCTGTTTTAACCCCCCCCCCCCCCGAGAAAAAAATTTCTGCGGACACCCGTGCTTTGTAGGATTCCAGCTGTTTGAATTAGATGAAACTAAAATTCGGGACTGAACGCAGCATTCCTTATTACAAATTGGACGCAACACTTTAGTTAGGTTACTAAACTTTAGTAACTCGAGAATTTGAAGTCTGCGTGTAAATAATATTATTTCGATACGATGAAAACGTCTTAGATGCTCAGAAAATGTCTGAAAGCTTTTCGTCGATGCGATGAAATATAAGCAGGATTTGACGAAAGATTTGTTTGTCGAGGATCTTTAAGATACTGATATTTCAGTACTCGGTATAGACGCTAATCCCTTGTTCAAAGTACTAAGGAGATCTTCTGTTACTCAGAATTTTTCACCGGTGGTTCGAAGACCTTCCGCGACTAACCTGACTTGAGAGAGATAGAGAGGGAGATCCAATGCTTAACCGTTAGTTTTTTCGGATTTTTGAAACGGGATGTTGACAGATAAGTTGGATAACTAAGAGGAAAGTTCTGTCAAAGAAATCGAGAACCATGGGAATAAAACGACCGACTCCAGTTGACTATTCCGCTTGTCGAATGACAGACGTTTCGCATTTATCGATTCGATATCAAAAGTCTGAACAAACTAAACATTCGGATCACTCGACGATATCTCTGATTCTACGACGGCATGAAAGTCAACTCTTCTTCGCCGCGTTCACCCCTTTGTCTTTCTATTTCGCTCCCTCTCTCTTACTTCTCTGTCTAATTCTGACCAGCACCGCTGTCGAACTTTGAAATAATTGATTCTACAGTATAGCTAACGTAGGTTACTTCTCAGTCTATCTCTTTTCCAATCCTCGAAATTTTTCAGGATTTCTCTCTGTTATTTTCTCTTTATTTCTCTCCATTATTTTCTTTTTCTATTGATAAAACTTAAATTATACCCTCCGTTCTCTGTCCTTCCTTCCTTCTCTCTCTCTCTTTCTTTTTTCTCTATTCTTATCTCCCTCTCTATCAAGTTATTTCACAAAATTCAAAGGCTTTAAGAATTCATCCTCGTTTGACTACTAAATGTAGGCCTATCATTTAGCTTCTCGAAGTGCTGGAAATAAAATTACAGATCGATTCAAAATGAAACATCTCTAGGCACACTTTAATTCACGATGTTGGCAGATACTATTTGAACTGTAAAAAGAGTTTCTGTTAGATCAGGAACTAAAATTGCTGACAAATACATTGCGCAACAAATCTCACGTCGAGCACAACGCCATTTTGAATAAATCAAAACATCGAATCCAAAACTCTGTGCAAATTCACCTAGGCTCAATATTATGAGCTCTGACTTGAATTTCAAGATGTTTCATCGAGTAGTTGAATCTTTTATGAATCAGCGAATCGCCATGACAAAATGACATAGGCATAATACTTTGACGGGATTAACTCGGCGTGTTGAAATTTCCATGTTTATTTCCGCCTTCTTCGATCGATCATAGATATCTCGAGGTTTTTAAAATAACTATAATTCTATATCTAATTACGGGAGTTCTTGTTCTGCGAGAGAGAAGAAATTTCCCTACACGTGGTCGGGAAGTCTCGTATCCATCTTGACGTATTTATACGGTAGCCTATTAAGGCACTACTTTTTATCCCGATTACATAATTATCTTCTTGCGTCATTCTTCTAGCGCCATTTTGTAGTAGCAAAGCAGCGTCGCCATCTTGCTGATCTTGATTTTGATCAGATCTAAGGGGCTGTCCATTAATTATGTCAACAATTTTTGGGCAATTTTTGGCCCCCTGCCCCCTTGTCAACAACTGTCAACTTTCACTCCCCCCCCATAATTACGTCAACAACTCTTGACCCCCCTCAAGATCAATGACAGGTCCCAATAACAAGGTTATTATTTTTGTGGTAATAACCATTTTTCCCTTTTTCCTCATCGAGTGTCAAAATGTGGTGGTGATGACCTTTTTCTAATGCTTTTTTCCATTGTAATAAGTAGTATTCTATGAAATTTCTTGTTTTTTGATTATTTGAAAAAAGTGAAATTGTTGACGTCAACTTCTCTTGACCCCCCTCCCCTGTCAACAACTGTCAAACTTTTCCAACCCTTCTAAATTGTTGACGTAATTAATGGACAGCCCCTAAGCAGTTGTGATGAATTTATACGTCACTTTCTGATGGTTTCACGCTGCCATGGAAACGATCAGGAGATAAGAACTTATGCCATGCACCTGACTGTGTTTAGTCGCAGAGTAGATCGCGAACTCTTCGTCGTCTCGTTTGTATTTACGGCAGACCCGTGGACCTATACAGTACACGATCTCGGCCGAAAACACGCGAGTGGAAATTCTTATGAGCACGTCGTTTAAGTCTTCGTCCTCTTAATACTGGTTTATTTTCGTTGCGTTCTGTTTGTTTTCTTTAAGACCGATGTCGAGTGTTCCACTGCGCAGTCGAAGGCCAGCGAATTCAGACTAAAACTTATGAGCTTCCCTGTTTCCACTACCACACAGGGCTAGAAAATCTAGGTTTTAAAAAAAATCGGTCTTCAGATTTTAAAGATTTTTAGGTTTTAATATTGGGCATGGTTTGGTCTCGAATTATTCATGTCGCTTTATCTTTGCTTCTTTTCAGGCGCCACTAGACTTCTGCCTTAGCAACAGATAAGCAACCAATTCAAAATAACGAAAAGTTAAAAAATCGAAAGAAACCTCTGGACATAGGTCTATAGAACATTTCACATGCACACGCATATGCAAATATTTGTACATAAAATCATATACATATATTGCTTCGACGTATTTAGAAGCACCAAATCTATTATAGGCCTACAGTGCTTCGTTTTGGAAAGCTGAAATCGCCACTTCGTTAACGTCAGTCACATATGATCTCTGATACGAAGATCAGTTAGACATACGAATGACTTGTGTAGGTACTAAGTAGGTCCCGTAATCGAGTCCGAGCGTTATGTTCCGTTCGCATGGTTTAGGCAATCAGCGAAGTAGGTGGTATATTAGCCATTAATCTGTGGTAGGTTGCCATTACTTTCCCCAGACACGTGTTTTACCTCACAGATTAGTGCTGCTCCTCATTTTAACCTCCGCCCTCTAGCGAGTAAGGCTGGGTCGACCTTAGGGCTCCGGGCGGAACTACCGGGTAGATCCCCGTTGTTAGCGTGCCTCTCCAGCGCGTTGCCTCGCTGCCATATTCTCGGAATTTCTCGTCCCTAGATTTTTGCTTAGGTCCTAAATTTCTTTGGAGTTTATTGTGTCTCTTCTCATCAGTGGCGTCGCCAGGAATTTTGGGTTGGAGAACAAAAGGGGGATGGCGTGTCAGATTTCTCACCCCAACCCCACACACACCCTCCACACAAAACTTTCTCACCGGATTTGCGGGAATCTGGTAGGCGGTCTTGGGGCAGGTTGAGGGGAGTTGCCCCATCCCCCCCGTGGCGACGCTAATGCTTCTCATAATGATTTGGCATCTGAATTCGGTTGGTGGGGGGGCAAAAGGGGGCTGGCGTGTCAGATTCCTTACCCCAACTCCACACACACCCTCCACACAAAACTTTCTCACCGGATTTGCGGGAATCTGGTAGGTGGTCTGGGGGCATGTTGGGGAGGGGAGTTGCCCCCATCCCCCCGTGGCGACGCTAATGCTAATGCATAATGATTTGGCATCTGAATTCGCTTCATTTCGCTATTCTTGTATCTGACTAAATGCCATGAAAAGTAAGTAATCTGAACAAACATTGCGTATCGAGGGACCCGAGACCAGAAGACCAGACCGAGACCACTGAAGAGAATTGAGATCGGTTTTTACTTATGACGGCCAAAATAAGTCTTTTGGTGAATTCCATTTCTGAGCGCACAGTACACGTAGAAACTGCTTGCATTCCAACGACCACCTGTCTGCCTGTCAATGGGGAGCTGGGAAGGCTGCATTCCGCAGTGGCATCGAACTGACAACAGCAGGCGACGTCGTGAGTTTATTTAACGCGCAAAGAGCAACTGACAACACAAACGACCATTTATGGGTTATATACGAACCAACGTTTAGTAAACATTTCAAACCTTTAAATGCGTTTTATGGCGTGAAACCTCACATCGCACACGAATTGCTAGAGATGGTCTTAAGCTGTAACTATGTAGCAAGAAGCACCGCATATATACCGCAGAGTGCACGTCTTTTTCACCAATCGGGGATAATTTGTTTGGGTGATGTGGTTCTTGTCCCATTTTCTAACGTTGTGAGGCGTTCGCATTCTGTGTTCATATTTAATCGAATTTGTTAAATCAATTTAATCTTGTTACTGCCGTATATAAGCAACGTACTTTCAAGGATATACAGTCTGTAGATTCTGTAAGGTGTAAGAGATAATGACCTAAGACAGTGTTTCCCAAACTATAGGTTGAGACCTAAAAAGGCTAAAAGTTTGTCGCAGGGCTCAGTCTAATGGGCAGCGAGTATAGCGCGAAATAAGATATTCAAAAGTGCCATTTTCTAACCAATACCACGATGTCACAAGCCTTTAAAGCTGCAAGTAAGCTTAGGTTTTAAGAAATTTATATGTCGGCAATTCTCCGCACACGGCTTATGTTAAAATGATTAGGCGTTTTATCCAATTTTAGGCGACAATAAGTTTACAGGGTCGCGCATGTTACAAAACCGCTGAAATGGTCGCAGTCCAAAACAGGTTTAGAAACCTGTGACCTATATGGTACAGTACCAGTACCTTTAAAAATTAATCTTATTTCGCAATAACGCAAGGAAATCACATTCCAATCATTTTGCTCTGAAACTCCGCTAACAATGGGAATCTCTACTAGAGATGTTTCTTCACCTAGCGGTTAAGCGATTTTTCCATACTCGTACGATTTTTAAGACGCGTAATGAAGGTGTTTTTCTGGCAAATTTTCAAAAAAGACAATTTTCAATAAATTTCAATATCTATTTCTTTCTTGTTGTTTTATTTGGCAAAAGTATCAATAATTCTGTCGAATTATTATTGCCATATTTTCATTAGAATTGAATCAGAACTTTTTTCGCTTTTTATTCAAAACTCGGAAGATTCTTTTGAACTAACGTTCGCCAGATGGCCAAATGCGTTTTTTATATTACATGCTATTATTAGGGTCTCGGAACGCTACAAAACCGCTTAAGTGGGCCGCGGTTAGAAAATGTTGAGAAACACTGATCTAAGACACGGTTCCAAGAGTCTATTTATGATGCAGCTCGTGTTGCGCAAAGTTAGCAAAGTGGTAACAACACTGAACAATAGAGCAGAACGTCACGGGTTCGATACCCGCAGGAACCCTAAGGTTGACTCAGCCTTACTCGCTAGAGGGCGGTGGTAAATTGAGGAGCAGCGTTAAGCTGCGAGGCAAAACGTGGGTCGAGGAAAGCAATAGCAACCTACCCCAGATTAATGGATTATGCCACCTAAGTCGCTGATTGACTAAACCGGAGATAGCGCCGGAACCCAACGCTCGGGTTCGTATACGGGGGCCTACCTTTACCTTTACCCAGTGTTTTATACAGGCCTGTTAGGAGGGGAGATTTGGAGATTCCCCCCAAAACACCTCAAAATCCCTCCCCCCCCCAAAAAAAAAAATCTCAGCACTTACACAAATTTTGCTGTCTTTTCTCCTCCAACCAAGTCGATTTTCCCCCCGAAAGTTTCAATTTTCCCCCAAAGGCCTGGAGTCTGGATAAAACACTGACCTTTACCGTGTTGCTTCTGCTGAAATACATCTAGTGATTACTTTATAACTAGGGGTTCTTCTGTCTCTTCTAGCTTTAAATCGAAGGCATTCGAACTCGAAGACAACTTTGATTTAGCGTCTAAAATGACTTGGAGTCTTGGACTGATGATTGATACATCAGTGATAGGATACAGCAGTGTTTCCCAAACTGTGGGTCGCAACTCAAAAGTGGGTCGCAGGACTCAGTCTAATGGGACTCGGAGTAGCGCGAGATTAGATTCAATCAAGAGTGTCATTTTCTAACCAATGCCACAAAGTCACCAGCCTCGAAAGTTGCAATAATGCTTTGGTTTTAAGAAATGTATATACCTGAAATCCTCCACACACGGCTTATATTAAAATGATTAGTGCTTTATGCAATTTTAGTCGACAATAATTTTTCAGGGTCATGGCATGTTACTACAAACCCGCTGACGTGAGTGGCACAGGTCCAAAAAGTTTGGGAAACCCTGACCTATAGGCCTAGTACTTTTTAAAATTAACCTTATTTCGCAATAACGCATGGAAAGCGTATTCCGACCATTTTGCTCTGAAACTCCAATAACAATAGGAATCTCTGGACGGAGTCATACTGTCGTATACTACCTAACAGTTAAGCGATTTTGCCATACTCATAGGATTTCTAAGACGCTTAACAAAGGTATGTTACTGACAAAATTTTAAAGCAGATAATTTTCAAGAAATTTCATTATCTACACGGTGATCACGAAAATCGGGACCCTCTAGATTAGTGAGTAGGCCTATAACTCAACGAAAAGTCAACTAATATTCAACAAAGTTGTAGTACGTGTACTTTAGATAGTTCTAATGATATTCCACTCATAGTTTGTGTTCAAACGGTCCGCCATTTGCTGTAATACACGCACGAAGACGCCTACGCAATTGCTTGAATGACGCATCTATGATGCCTTGATCAATCTCGTCCCACACTTGCATGATGCGTTGTCACAGGTCCTCAATATCACGGACTTTCGTTCGGTGAACGCGTTCCTGCATAACATTCCAAATTTTTTAATCCACCGGATTAAAATCCGGGCTGTTGGGTGGCCAGAGAGTAGGCGGAATGAAGTCCGGCGTTTTGTTACCTAACAGTTCAACTGTCTCTTGAGCTCTGCGTGCCGGTGCGCCGTCCTGTTGGAATGTGTAATAATCTGAGAAAGTTCGGGTGTCCGGCAGCAGTCCCTGCATCAGTAGAACGTCTCTGTAATACTTTCCGTTAACTTTCACCCCCGGCTCGATGAAATGAATAGCTGTACGACCGAGTGCTGAAACACCAACTGATACAATTAAGGACTTGGTGAAAGTCGGACGAGCACGCAGAAGACGAGCGCCAGTGATGTCCTTCTTTCTTGTACCAGCTGCAGCGTAGAGGAGAAATATTTTTTGAGGATCGAGACTGCCTCCTAGTCCTACTATAATTAAAATTGCAGCATGATTGGTCGAAAGGTTGTTAAGTTATACTCATTAATCTAGGGGGTCCCGATTTTCGTGATCACGGTGTATTTCTCTCCTGTTGTCTTATTTGGCAAAAATATGAATAATTCTGCCTAATATATTTGCCATATTTTCATTCGAATTGAGACAGAGCTTTTGTTTTGACATTTTTTCAATACGCAGAAGATTATTTTCAAATAACGTTCGCCAGATGGCCTAATGCATTTCTTTGAAATTACTATGCATGCTATGATTAGGGTCGCCGCACGTTATAGAACCGCTGAAGTGGGCCGCCGTTCCAAAATGTTTAGCAAACCCTGAGATGGATACAGAACGTTAATGAGACAATTACTAATTTGAAACAAATTGAAACTTCTTAGGGTAATGTCAAATAGGAACAAAAAGAGCAGGGCTCACTGTTGCTTCATGTTGCAGTTGGGGCTTCGTTTCATAATATTTCACTGCGGTGGCATCGTGGATTCACGGTACAGTAGAAATTATAAAACCTCCGATGTAAAACGAGAGAAGGGGCTGTCCATTAATTACGTCAACAATTTAGGTGGTTTGAAAAAAATTGACAGTTGTTGACAGGGGAGAGTGGGTCAAGAGAAGTTGACGTCAACAATTTCACCTTTCACAAATAATCCAAAAATAGGAAATTTTATGAAATACTACTTATTACAATGGAAAAAATCATGGCAAAAAGGTCATCACCACCACATTTTGACACTCGATGAGATAAAAGGTTAAAAATGGTCATCACTGCAAAAATAATAACCTTGTTATTGGGACCTGTCATTGATCTTGGGGTCAAAAGTTTTTGACGTAATTATGGGGAGTTATGAAAACAGCTGTTGACAAGGGGAGGGGGTCAAAAATTGCCCCAAAAATTGTTGACAAAATTAATGGACAGCCCCGAAGAGAGCTAGCAATGTTTAATTGCAAAGCAGGCAACAGTCTGCGTTTGCAATGAGAATATGATGATGATGACGACGACGACGACAGGGTTGAATTGTTGATTATAACCAGCGTCTCCTCGCGCATAACTTCGAAGGTCGCGAAAATTCAATGTTTTTGAAGTCTCGAAACACCGGACACCTTTCTAAGAAATATTGTCCGTTAGAGTTTTAGTAGGTAGCCTACTTCCAGACGTGTACCACGAGGCAACCGTACCAGTAGGCATATACTGTACAGTGTATGTGTGTGTGTGTCTATGTGTGTGCGTGCGCGGGCGTGTGTGTTCTGTACTATAGACGGCACTTACTGGCACCGTCGCATGTCTTCCTCCAAGAGACCTATATAGGATGCAGACGGAGTTTGAACTTCAACAGAAAGTTCTGGAGTCTCTCACTTGTCTCACCTTGCCTCTCCTACTCTTTCTCCTACTCCTCCTCCTACTCCTACTCCTCCTCCTCCTCCTGCTTCACCTCCTCCTACTCCTCCTCCGTCGTTCACATGTTCTGACAAAAGAACTCTTAACAATCTCAGCGACAAATGGATTATCCTCCGAATCAATCACCACCAGCGCCAATGCGTTTAGGTCTTTGCTTTTCTTTGTTAGTTAAACAAAACGATTATTTAAAACCCGCACCTGCGTCGTTTGGCTTTTACCAGAGGGCAAAAGACAATCTGTCGGGGAGTGGGAAAGGGTTAGAATTCTCACTGATCGAGGAAAACCTTCCCTCTTAGTGTGGATTGAAAACCTTTAATCCAGGAGTAGTCAGGAGTCTCTCGCTGTTTTTTCTAAATATCTATCTATCTATCTATCTATCTATCTTTAGAGCGGGTGCGTTGCTTAAGACGCTCTAAGATTGTTGCAGCGGCTGGTGTCGGTGTTGGTGGTGAATTGCGTAGGTCTCCGAAGAACTTCGTTGAGTCTTTTGAAAGCGTTTATTTAAACTTATCGAAACAACGTATTCTTCGGCATGGAAATTTAGACGGGACTGAGAAGAGAACTCAGCCGGTCTAGTTCAAGCAAAACACACAAAGTCCTACGAAACTACCCTAGCTTATATAGGTTGAACAGTCAGCATCTAACAGGATGTCTACACAGTACTTTAGACGTACAGCGAAACATATTTGCGTGGTATCATCATTAAGGTTCGAAATGTCATTGGCAACGCACTAAACAGTTCGATCCACTACACTAACTCTATAACTAACGCATTGTCATGGTCATTCAAAGGCCATATATGGCAATTCTGAAACAACGATGGACGTAGAGGAGGATGGAAAAGGCCTAATCATATTCTGTCAAGGTTCCGGGAATAGGGGTAACCCATATGGTTTCAATTTAGTTCGTTTCAGTTATTAGTTACGCACTTTCATGCGAGTTTAAGGTGCGTACGCCATATGGTTCCAATTTGGTTCATTGCAATTTCATGTGAGCTTGCAGGTACGGCTGTCTGTCCGCTTATGTCCGCTCACGTCCTCTTTTATGAATTTTATTAAATGCTTGGGGGTTAAAACCAACCCTAAATATCTATCTATCTATCTATCTATCTATCTATCTATCTATCTATCTATCTATCTATCTATCTATCTATCTATCTATCTATCTATCTATCTATCTATCTATCTATCTATCTGTCTGTCTGTCTGTCTCTCTGTCTGTCTGTCTGTCTGTCTGTCTGTCTGTCTGTCTATCTATCTATCTATCTATCTATCTATATATCTATCTATCTATCTATCTATTTATCTATCTATCTATCTGTCTATCTATCTTTCTTTCTTTCTTTCTTTCCTTCTTTCTATCTATCTATCCTTCTTTCTATCCATCTCTCTTTCTCTCTTTTTCTCTGTTTCGGACAATTTTTTCCTCTGATGCCTTCATAGACATCATACGATGGTTTATTCTCTCATCATACGTTCTTCTTCTCTTTCTTAATTTCATCGTAGTAGTGTGATAATGAACACCTTTATGCGCTATCTTTTGGCTGCAAATACACGTGTACAGAGGCATCGGGTGATCGGTATTCTCTGCCGCGTAGCTACTAGCTACTAGCTTTACATCACTGTGCAATGTCAGATGTTAGACGGATTAGGCTAATTAATTCTCTTCGTTTCTGTTTGTTGTTGCTGCTGTAGGTGCGTTCCTTGTTCCCTACCTGATGACTCTGTTCTTTGCCGGAATTCCGATGTTCTTTCTCGAATTGGCGCTCGGACAGTACCTGAGCATCGGCGGACTCGGAGTCTGGAAGATCTGTCCAATATTCAAAGGTCAGAATTTATTTTGCGCCTTCGTATAGGGACAAGAGTAGCTCACTTTTCCGCGATTGGAGTCAAATATTCGAAACAAACATGGAAGCGAGGTTTCGGAAGAAGGTGAAATAAATAGCAGGTGGCAATGGGCGCAGACTTTGTCTGTCTGTCTGTATGTCTGTATGTCCGTACGTCTGTCTGTCTGTCTCGTCTTGATCCGTTTCTTAAAAGTTCATCTTTTGCAGTGAATGCCTTCTTACCCAACGCCATTCTCTTCTGCTAATTTCATGATGACATTTTGCGTCGTCCATAATTACAACAGTTCCCAGATACTTGAATTCCTCGACCTCCTCCGTGGTCACCATCTTTCAGATCGTGACCTTCGGTTGTTTTGTTTTTCCTGCTGTGCTACGCGATGCCTTGTTTTCTTACCCGTTTGACGACGATGACGCTGCAGTCTTGTCGTCGTACAGGCGTTGGCTATGGAGCGCTAATCGCAGCCGCCTGGCTGAATGTCTACTACATCGTCGTTCTCGCCTGGGCCATCTACTATCTGTTCAGCTCGATGACGGCGATGCTGCCGTGGGCGTCGTGCGACAACTGGTGGAACACCGATAAGTGTCGGTCGGACTACATCCGATGCAACGTCACCGCAAACGAGACCGTCACGGTCGTCTTCAACGGCACGAACATCACTCGGCCTTGCACCACGGACGCCACCTCCCCCGTCAGGGAATTCTGGGAGTAAGTAGTCACCAGGGGCGTAGCCAGGAATTTGATTTGGGGTGTATAATTGATTGGAAGGGGTATAAATGTTTTTTTAAAAAAACTCTGAAAATCTTAAAAACACATTAAAATTTTAAGTTAGTCTGATTTTGTGGGGTATATATGCCGATATACCCCGTCGCTACGCCCCTGGTAGTCACTGCCAGGTAGAAAGCAGAATAAATTCAAGTTCGCCTACTGTAGATCGTAGAATTTCGGTATTTCTTTTCTCTGTTCTCAGTGAATTGAGAGGCAAGTGCAATAGCAGGCCATGCATCGAAACAGTTATAGGCCTACGACTAATGGACGATTTCTCAATCCCGTCTGTTCTTCAGTCGTTGAATATCGACGAATATCTGTTGCAGAAACATCGACAAGCGCAGATGTTGTTGTTGTTGTTGTTGTCCTTCAAAAAGCATAAACGACTTTCTCTGTAGATGTCATCAGGCATAGAGCAGATGACACGTGACTGATAGGCTACGGTTCTCCTCATGACGATAACGATATTTCGTTTGAATGAATAGATTGAACGCCCTTCAGATCAGTTCTGGGGTCCACGAACCAGGCGTCGTTCGTTGGCCCCTGGCCTTGACCTTGCTTTTGGCTTGGATCGTCTGCTATTTCTGCATCTGGAAAGGCGTCAAGTGGACGGGAAAGGTGAGTCGAGATAGGAGCTCCAGCGCATCGAATAGACGTCCGTCGTCTCTTACAGATAATTATGTACACTGTACACAGCTCGGGTTCTGTAATGAATTTTCCCATATGTACACAATGTCAGTTAGGTACACAATGTCAGTTGGCGGTGGTGAAGAAGGTGGAA